>CM071716.1:58738938-58750685 GCA_036630335.1 Physaria fendleri | reverse complement strand
AATAATCGTTGTGCAAGATATTATTTCACATAAATTTTTAATGGGTAATCTTTTTTTATAGTTACATGTTAAGACAAAAAATTATAACACAATCTTTAAAAACTTTAAATTTTTGGAAAACCATAAAAAAACATTGATTTGCTATTATTTTTCCAAAGAAAATTCTGTTAGAAAAGAAAATAAAAATTATACATATTTTTAGAAAACTCTCAAACTTATCAACTGTGACAAGAACAATTGTGACAAGAAATATAATAATAATAAATATATAAAAATATGCAATGCTTTTTTTTAAAAAAAAAATTATTAAAATAATAAATTTTAGTTTTTAAGAAAATATAAATCCTGTGCAATCGCACGGGAGAAATCTAGTAGACTTTGTAAAGTTATAACTACTACGTATCTCTTCCTGTATTTTGGGCATAGCTTCACATAGGGATGGGTATTTTCGGCTTTTGAATATTTTGAATATGTTGGGCATAGCTTCACATTGATTTGGACATCTCGCGGTTTCATATCCTTTCGGACTCCAAAACTTGTGTTGATACAATCAATACTAACTCGGAACCACGAGAGCGTTACGGCATTCTTCATGATATCCCGGCTCTCTCCGCGCTTTTTAGCGCTCTATCTTTTTCCTTTATTCCTAGGTGTTCTAATGTTATTGCGGATTCTCTTGCAAAAAACGTTTCCGTGACTTCATCCTTGATAGGGACTTGGTTGTAACTGTTTGATTTGGTTAATCTTCAATGGAAATGTTCATGACAAAAAAAAATATATATATATTTAGGATGTAAAAATTGTATTGATAATCTGATATATTTTGGGATCTGAACTCCCTGTAAGATGGTAAAAAATTAAGACGAAGAATATATTTTGGGTCATGGGTATTAAAACTAGACAAAATAAAATGCAAAATAAAAGGTTTCTGAAATATTATTGATAAAAACGTTAACCGATAGGAAAATCTAGGGTTCTCACCACAAAGATTAGACAACTATTCAAGATTTATCGACTACCATTCATATAACTCAAATACTTCGATATATCATCTAAAGTGGATTTTTTTTCTCAGAACAACTACCTTGACTTTCGTCCTCAAACTCTTGAGATCGATAACTATCTTTTCTTTTTTTTATATGAATGTTAAATTTTATTCAACAAAAAAGCTGAAGTATTATTCTTACAAGAAAGATTGAAATTTTTTAACTAGAAATAATGGAGGTTTAAAACTTTAGAAGAGAACAAAGGTAACGTGAAAACCGCTGTCGTCCATAGGAAAGGATCCATGTCAAAAGACCAATCCTCCCGTACGCCCAGACGGAACCTTGCTACCTAAGAGAGGAGGGAGAAAGAGGACAGAAAAACGATAAAATCAAAGCTAGACACGGCTGAACCAAACTTGAAGGCCATCGTAGTATCGATTATCGTTGAGGTTCTTTATCGCTCCGAGATCGATAACTATCTATTTTCTAGAACCTCAAGTTCATGCATTTTCGAGAAGAATGGCACGGGAAGATAGAAACCCCTTTTATTTTAGCACTACAAGAAAACATGGGTGTTTGTGATGCCCTTACTCATCGAAATGGCGTCATAAATTACAGAAATTTGGCGGAAATACGACGAATCAAGGTCGTCTTTCTTATTTCGTCGTTATTCAGATTTTCGTCTTTTTTGTCTTACGGAAATAACGTATTTATGACGATTGCATTACTGACGGGTTATAAACGAACATTTGCGACGACGACGACAACAATTTTGAAATAATGACGGGCCGTGTTTCTACGAGTTTATGACGACAACGTTGTAATGCTTTTGTGACGACTATAAAAATTTCTGAATAATGACAAAGCATATTTCAACGACTTTTTGACAATTTGTTTGTAATTCATTTGTGACGAAATCACTAGTTTCTGAATTGTGACGACTTAGTGTTGAGATACGACGAGTTACCGTATAATCTATGAAATTGTAAATTGATATGCAATAATCAATATTTATTCACAAAAGTATTCAGAAAAAAAGAAAACAAAACCGAAAATAACATTAGATTAGTTAATCAATAGTGACATTTTACAAAATACTAATCCGTTAAACAAAACAGAACCATTGTTTACAAAATATAACAATTTGATTCCAGATTTAATGACGTACAGGAAACCTACCTGGAAATTCACTTTGCAAGAACATTTTCATCTTGTTAAATTCTTCGTCTTTTTCTCGAGCTCTGGCTTTTTCTTGCTCAGACTGTGATTTCAGCTCCTCAACTCTTTCTTTGTTTTCTCGAACTCTTCTTGCGTTTTTTGATATAATCCAGGCTTGGGAATAGTCAGAATGTTTCCAATCCATAGTAGCGTCCATCACGAAGAACAGGAAACTCAGTCTCCTGCAAAATGACAATCTAAATTAATTAACAATTAACACTTACAACAAATTACATAACTAAAATACCAAATATTTACCTTAAACACAATATCGTTAAACTCCTTCGTCGATAGAGAGACATCTTCTATTGAACAACCTATAGGATCGTCACTTCGTTGCACATTTTATACATCTAATTTCACCTAATATTTTTTCGAAAAATTATGTTCAAGTAAATCTTAGGCCCTACCATATTTTTGGAGTTCAGATGTCCATTAAAGACTACACCATTCTCTATGTCAAGTCAATGATCGACTGATTGCTTCATTAAGTAATCAGAATCACTTGGACATCTTACAAGATTCTTATGCCAACCACCACTTGAATAACGTGTTCAAAAAACAACCTACCAATTAAAATAAATATTTATATGAAAACCCATCAGAGTAGTCATTGAAGTGTATAAGTTCGAAAAGAATGAAGACAAACAAGAAGATTCTAGCATATGCTCAATCAAATAACTAAAAGAAACTATATAAACCATGTTTTTAACCGTCACGTTCACTATATAACCAGAAGTGATCACTACATATTTAACTTACTAGTCCTATATTTTGCAGATCTTTACATTTCTGTATCAAAAACGAAATCATATGATATAACTTTTTCTTGGAGAACACAATCTTACCGACGTGAATCGAACTGGTAAATTCAATGTTTAAACTTAACAATTAGGCCAGCTCGATCCTAATTTCAATAATAACTATTTAAAAAAATTGCACACCTCTACTCTCTTAATTTCTTACAGTAAAAATGGTTTACTTGAACTCATTTTTTTAGTTTAAGAGCCTAACATATTATTTCTTTTAATGATTTTTTTTTTAAAAAAAATTACATAGGAGAATCGGATTCGATAAATTATATAATTTGGAGATTATATATACACTTTATATAAGTAAAACTTGAGAATATTTCGCCTTCTACGTGCAATGATCTTTGAAAATTTACATGAGTCTTTTCTTCCAAAACATGTTATATTTTATGAATTTATAACTTCAAATCTCCATGATTGAGTTTGTAGTTTGATGTTAAACATGTATCATACTGTTTCTAATAATATACTTTGGTGACAAAAATAAAATAAAAAAAAAGAATCCGTTGAAAAATCATAGGTGATCTCACAATTTCATTCGAGAAATTGCACGCAAAAAAATCTTTTTCAAAACTAATTATTTGTCTTTTCAACTCACTTTAAGAAATTTAATCACTTTAATAATCTACTGTAATACAAAGCATGAGCATTTGGCATCTTGTGTCGGTTCGGTCAGTATTTTCGGTTTTCGATTCTTTCAAGTATATTCTTAGGAACCAAATTAATTTTAATTCGGCTCAGTTCAGTGATCCATATCGATTTGATTTATTTTGGACATTATGTTTGATATACGAATTTACTCGAAACTTTTTAGTTCCAATTGTGTTTTGGTTTCAAATAGTTATTTAAGTAACCAAACTACCTTAATGGACATGAGAGGAATCCGTTTTATTCAAACTAGTTAACAACCAAAATAAAAAATGATTTAATTTGATTTAGTTGTTTTGTTTACTTTACCAGCATAGTATTTATTTTAACTGTAATTAAATACTTAAAATATCCAGAAAAAATTTAACTGTAAATATTTTTAAAATCTAATTTAATTACTTAATGTTGTAACTAAGTATAATACTTGGCACCCATATAATTTCATAAAAAAATACTTGTAACCCACAAATATTATCTCTAATCCGCAAGTAATATTCGTTATTACTTGTTACCCACAAAAACAAATATTTGTTTTACTACTAAAATTTTATTATTTGTTACTTATAAGTACCCGTGGCAAAGAAAATAACCAAAAAAATCTTAGAATTTTGAGCAAATATCGGCCGACAAAGTACAAATACTAAACCAAATTGTTAATTATCCAAATAGGACAAAGCAAATACCAAACATACTAAAATCGGTGGTACTTGCATCCTATCCACCCCTAGAATAGTACCATCGTATCCACTCCTAGAATTTAAAAACTGTTTAGATATTTTTTATATTGAGTTCGGTTTCGATTCTTGATGTTTTTTTTTTGTTCCAGTTTTTCCATGCTTATAATGGTAATTATATGTAAAATTTTAATTCTGAACATGTATCAAACTATAATAATTATTATGACTATTATAATATCACATAATCATCAGATGCTAAAAACATTTATAACCATTATAAAGATACTATAACAATGTATATGCTTAAATGCATGCACTATTTAATTAAGTTGTTCTTATCAACTTTGTACTTATATACATCAAACCCAAATCAATAATAGTGTCACCTCTCCTAATTTTGTTAGGAACTTTTTTTTATTCTAGCTACTCTAAAAAAGATGAAGATACTAACTAGTAACTAGATACTAAGAACATTTTCTATTAAGTCCAAATCAGCACCAAACTATATAAAATTATCAAATAAAGCACGACAACTAATCCAACATAAAAATGTGGAGATCAAACATGCACGTCGCTTCTCTTTAGCCGTCACGTGTTTTTATATATTTTGATCACATACTCATACTCTTTCTATAAGAACCCCCAATGATTTGTGAAGCCACCATAAGTACCTTCTTCCTTGAACTCTAGCCACTTTTATATATAGCTTTCAAAAATTGGGTTAGCCATGGAGGGTTCGTCCAAAGGGGTGGTGAGAAAAGGAGCATGGACTGCAGAAGAAGATACTCTCTTGAGGCAGTGCATTGATAAATATGGAGAAGGCAAATGGCACCTTGTTCCTTTCAGATCTGGTATATTATTTACACTCACATGCATATATATACTCATTTAAGTATATAATCTTTTTTTTTTTTTTTTTTTTATAATCTTTTTTTTTTTTTTTTTTTTGGTCAACTTAAGTATATAATCTATGTTCATGAAAAAAAAAAAACGAAGTATATATCTTTGTTTCATGCTCTTTAAGGTTGTTCATGTTAAAGTCTTGATTCCATTTGTTATATAATCTTAACTTCACAGGATAACACCATAATACATTAAATAAGATATGGGCTGATTACCAATTCGTTTCAAGTTAGAATCACCAAATTTAACATATTTTAAATCATTTTTTTTTTGTTTACTAAAGTTAAATATAACTAAATAAATTTTGGTTCGAAATAATTAAATTCCCTATATATTATTTGAAAATCAAAAAGGTTTAGGTGTACATATCTTTTTTTTTTTGGTAAATGTTTAGGTGTACATATCGGTTATTCTTTACTCAACTAAACATGGTTCCCAACAGACAAACTTGCCCGTCATCGCCACAATCAATCTCACGGATAATATTTACGAACATACAATTTATGATTTAATTATTAGAATAAATGAATAATTATAAAGTATCATTACAAATATCAGTTTATTAGATCAATAATTTTAGAAAAATATATTTTAGAATAAGTAAAGCCACCGTACGAAAAATTACCTAGTAACAATTATTTTTTTATAAACGTGTTAAAATCTTATATATCAAACTTAAAATAACTAACAACTTATTTGAACGGCAAAATAACTAAAATTAATATACAAAAAATACAAAATTTTGGTTAGGATACTTGATTAACCTAGTATTCAAATAAATTTAAGATCATAGTGTTTGAAGATTTAGGAGGAGAATTATTGTCCAAAAAGAAGGAAAGTAACATCTTAAGGATACGCAAATTTGGTTTTAAGAGCATCTCCATCGGTAAAGTATCTTAACTGGGTTTTTAAACAAAAATATAACAATATTTTAATCAAATTTAATTATTTAATTAAGTCAAAATTCTTATTAAAAGTTTGATATATTTATATAATAACAATTTCTATAGAGGTTTTTAAAGTTCTTAATTAAAAACTTTGTCTACATTCTCTCTCATTCATTTCTTTTTTATATTATTAAATTTTCTTTTAAGAAACTCTTATACTTGTGATGGAGGTGCTCTAAAACCAGCAAATGCCTCGAACCTTGTAAAAAAATATATATATATGAGTTAATCTGTTCATTATCACTTTATATTAAGTTTAGAAAATCCATCAGAAAAGTAAGGAAAGAAAATGATACTATTTTATTACCTTGGCATATTGGCTACGTTCTTCTTGACAAAAAAAAAAAAAAAAAAAAAAAAAAAAAAAAAAAAAAAAAAAAAAAAAAAAAAGAAACGTGACATCGACTATTTGTGTTATTGGAAATAAATACGTTGAAATTTCTGTACGAACACGTATTAGTGTGTCTGAACAGTTCTTTGTTTCTATTGGTGTGCGTAGATTCTTCATGATAAAACTTTTATCATAAAAGTACAAAAAGAGAGACAAAAGCAAATACAATTGGTTGGTGCAATTAATGTCAATTATTGGCTTTGTAGGGTTAAACCGGTGCAGAAAGAGTTGTAGACTAAGATGGTTAAACTATTTGAAACCAAGTATCAAGAGAGGTAGACTTGGCTCTGATGAAGTTGATCTTCTTCTACGTCTTCATAGACTCCTCGGAAATAGGTATTGCATTACTTGATACTAGGCTACTTCACCAAGAAAACATAATTTTGATATGTTGGTCATAACTTTAACACTAATAAGTCATATATATGTATTTGTTTTGCAATGGTTAGGTGGTCTTTAATTGCGGGTCGATTGCCTGGTCGGACAGCAAATGATCTCAAGAATTACTGGAACACTTATTTGAGTAAGAAAAATGAATCATCTTGTGAGATCAAGAAGAAGCAAAGAAACATTACTTCGAATCCGACCTCAGTACCGGCTCTAAATACCAATGTTTTTAAGCCTCGACCTCGATCCTTCTCTGTTAACAATAGCTACAAAGACCATGTGAATAGTCAGCCCCAAGGTGAAGTTAGTCCCCTATGCTTTGGACCCAACAACATGAATCCTCATAAGAATATCACATACAGTAACAAAGATGAGAAGAAAGATCAAGTTGTAAATGGTTTAACTGGTGGAGATAAGATGTGGTTGGAGAGTTTTTTAGAGGAGAGCCAAGAGGAAGATATGTTGGTTCCAGAAGCCACGATGACAGAGAAGGACACTTTGGCATTCAATGTTGAACACCTTTGGAGTCTTTTTGATGGAGAGACTTTGTGAAATTTTTTAGTGTTTCGATAATTTCTTTTGTGTTTGTGTGTGTGGTGTTGCTTTCATATTTACTGTGTTTTAAGAAACAACCGAATATCTTTGTGTCATAATACTATATTCAACTCTTAAAACTCATTACATTAAGTTATAAATTTGGAAGTTAAATTTTATTTCTCATTGTTTTCAAATATCATAAAATTATGACGCTATTTGATGGGGAAAAAAAAAATTTGTGTACATTTTAAGAATAATTTATATAGTACTTAATCTGTTCCATAAAATTTAATTTTTAATATCATATTATTATTCTATAATACCTGATTTTCACTAATTGATTAGTTTTGAATATTTATTAAATAATTAATAAAGTAATTTTATAATGTTACTATATTTCAAAACTATATGTTACTTATCCCCTATATATTATTTCAGAAACAAAAAAATCTTAGGTGTAGTGGTATGAATCACTCTTGCGAACCATATTTACGAGCATACATTATAATAATAAAAACAAATATTATATTTAATAAAAATATTATAATTAAAATAAAAATTAAACACTAAATTTGATTTAATCTAACAATTAAAGTCATCAATTAAATGGCATAAAAAAATTAAAATAATAATAATTATCGGTGCTATTAAAATATAAACCTTTAAAATTTATATATGTTTAAAAATATAGATAAACAGTAATCATAAAAATATTATAGAAATTTTTTGTATTATTATAGTTGATAATTAAAATATAATCTTTTAAATAATCAACTAGTGGTTCTTAATTTATATGTGAAGAGGGGAAATGAAATATTATGGAAGAGTATAGTTTTGAAAATTCTGAAAATGCTAAAAAACTTAGTTTGCAAATAAGCATATTTTGCTATTAGGGCTTATTTGCAAAATAACGTATCGTTAACCTAGTTAGAATTCTTTCACCTTATTTAAATTTTGCAATCTTAATATCCGTTTAAATATCTAAACAGATTCAATTAATAATAATAGTTGTCGGCAAAAAATAAAAAAGGAGTAAAGACTATTTATAAATTAGAGATTTTGGCAAATTCTAGATATTTGTTGACAATTTGGATTTTACTTCCATACTTTTTTAACTACAGTCATATGAAAAGCATATGTTCCAAGTTCTAATTAATAAAACAACTGTATAGATGGACAAGACATGTTTGACAGAGAAACGGATAAAACTTAAAAAAGTATTTTGGATTGCCTTCAAAGATTCCTCTGAAGATGTCTTGAATTCTTTGGAACACCAATTTATCATTCCACCAGAACCATCTCAAAAGAAGAAAAGAAATAAAAACAAAAAGCAAAGGCCTCCTTCCAACCTTAACGAAGCAAAAGAGTTCCTTCGAAACCTTGGAGCAACGTAGACAATAAGTTCCATCTATGATTAAAAACAAATCATAGATGATCTATTCTCCATAATCATAGTCTCTCTTAATTCTAAGAAATTGTGTACTCAACTTGTATCTTCCCCTTTTTAGGGATTTTTTGGACTAATATTAATCTTTAAAAAAAAAAGTATTTTGGGTTTTTCACCAAATTGGATTACATTTTTCTTCTATCGAATTGAGAAGTGAGGTGTCAAACAAAAAAGAAAAATTGAGAAGTGTTGGGTTTGGACGTTTATGATCAATTTTTTCAGATTTTTCGGTTCTTATAAATGAGTTTCTGTTAAAACCACTAAATTTCAGTTTTTTTTTTGGTGCAGTTTTTACGGCTCGATTTGATATAATTACTACAAATATAGAAGAAAATAATAATTCAATTAAAAACAGTTTTATTCGGTTAAAGTTTTCTGATCTTTTTTTTTTTTTTTATTTCTTTGTCGGGAAGTTTTGTAATCACCTATAACCATAATTATCCATTTAAACTAAAATTACATTACACCAAAAAAACTAAAATTATATTTTAAAATACATTAACATTGTTAAGTTTTAAAAATATTTAAATATTGTTATATGATAACCACATGTAAACAAAAAATTTAAAAACACATTATATAATACGAATATTTATAACTAAATATATTCAAAAAACTTAAAAATACTAATTGATCAAATATTTGTACTTCGAGTAGTTATTCAGTTCTCGGTTCATTTCAGTTTTGATTCCTAATTTTTCTATTCTAAAAATTTGACCAACTCGAATATTTAAAAAATTCAATTCAGTTTTGGCTTTTACATTTTCGATTTGGTTCCGTTCAGGTTTTCGTTCTATATTTTTTTGCATAAACTAGGCAGTGTCAATACAAGTTTAGTTATTGGGAAATATGTAGCCTATCAGAATCTGGTTTCAGTTCTTTTTATACTTCCAACAATATATGCGACAACGACTGTGTTTCCCCAAAATTATTATGCAATTAACATCACAAAAATAATGCTTTTTGGTTTTAAAAACTGAAAGAAAAAAAAACATTCGTTGACGTTGAAAAATATAATTGATCACTTATGAAGTGTTTTTCCAACGCAAGAAACTCCATTTATAAATTTTTTTTAAAAAAAACTCCATTTATAATTTGAATACGACATGAAAAAAAATATATAAAAAATTGTTGCGTTGTTACATTGAAAAAGAGAGCCTTTCCTGACTATATATGTGAATCCCAAATTTTTAATGTACTGTCAAAATATTATTATAATTAGTATACAAATTAAAAGTGTATATTTTTTCTATTTTGTTGTCATCATTTATAGTACACTTTTCTGACATTAATTTTTTTTAAGAGCTAATAATGTCTAACTAGATGATTTTACGCACCATGTGCGGTTTTATTTATTATAAAAAATATTTTTATAAAATTTAAAATTATTTATTATTTTAATTAGTTTAAATTAATCCATATTATAAAAAATATTTTTATAAAATTTAAAATTATTTATTATTTTAATTAGTTTAAATTAATCCAATATGTCTTGCACAATCATATTACACCCAAAAACTTTAATATCACAATTCCACACACAAACTTTGAGGTTCGTCCAAAACCCACACAGATCGTATCTTAAAATCGAGTTCCCACACAAATCATATTTTGAAACCGAATTACTACACAAATCGTATCTTAAATCACAGATTCCACACATAACTTTTTTTATCTATGTGGAATCTCGGATTTAAGATACGATAGGTGTGTTAACTCGGCTTGAAGATATGATCTGTGTGGGAACTCGATTTTAACAAAAGATTTGTGTGGGAACTTGATTTTAACAAAAGATCTGTGTGAATTTTAGATGACCCACAAAGTTCGTGTGCAATAATTGTGATATGAAAGTTTCTGGGGTAATATGGTCGTCGATCCAAATGATGTATTTTATAATTATTCAAATAATTAGATCATAATGACATGTTCGTAAATAAGGTCTGTGAGAGTGATTCTGGCGGTGACACCTAAGATTTTTTGCTTCTCAAATAATATATAGGGGATTATGAATATGTAGAATATTTAGGTGTTTGTTAAATAGATATGTATTAATTTAAAATTCCATAAATATTTAACAAATTAAGTAAAAATTCCAAAAAAGTAATTAAATAGATATGTATTAATTTAAAATTCCATAAATATTTAACAAATTAAGTAAAAATTCCAAAAAAGTATTTTTTATAATTTATTTTTCAATTTTTGTTATTAAATTAAATTTTAAATTTTGTAAAAATTCCAAAAAAGTATTTTTTATAATTTATTTTTCAATTTTTGTTATTAAATTAAATTTTATTTTAAAAAAAATATTTTTCTAAAATTTAAAATTATTGATTATTGTAATTAGTTTAAAATTAATAAAATAATTTTTGTAATGATATATTTTATAATTATTCAAATAATTAAATCATAATGGCATATTCGTAAATAAGGTCAGTGAGAGTGATTCTAGCGACGATACCTAAGTTTTTTTGCTTCTCAAATATTATATAGGGGATATTAAAAATATGAAAACAAAACGATCGGTCTAACTCTAGTCATAAACACGATTTTGAGTTAAAATAATACAAATTAGGGTATCATAAAAGGAGTTTGCTTAACAAGCTAGCTAAACCAAAAAAAATGAGAAAAAGTTTCAATCTTCCTGCCAAAAAAAAAATTTTCAATCTAAGATATTTAGGACCAGAGTAATCAGATTTGAGAAGAACAAAAAAAATTACAAATATAAATAAATAAGCATTAGTTGAAAAAAAAAAGCAACTAAAACAATCATTTATATAAAAGATGAGCACCTCTC
>CM071716.1:58728007-58738928 GCA_036630335.1 Physaria fendleri | reverse complement strand
CACCTTTGATTCTAGTATCCTTTTGGGGATGGTTGGTTGTAGGATACCTAGAGTCTCTGTGTCGGTTTTAAGTGAGCCTTGGTGGTTAGTCTCTTGCGTGTGTTGCTCGGGAATAAATTACTGACGCATTGATAAGGGTAAAAGAGGGTATTGTGCATGATCTAAACGTTGGGTGATGATAGGTTGCTAGTNATGGAAACGAAAATAGTCGTGAAAACCTCGGGTTGAGCGGGGTAAGGTGTTACAACAGGGCCCTACTCTTTGCGTTCTCTGCAACAGCCTTCCAGAAACCAGGGAGCATCTCTTCTTTGACCATGATTTTTCCTTTTCATTACTTTGCCTTTCTCTTCATTCTACTCCGCCTCAACGGTTTTTGATTTTTTTTTGCAGTGGCTTCCTCATTCATCCACCAATGACTCGTTCAAACTTATTACCCACCTGATCCTCCAGGTAGTCACTTACTACATTTGGCGGGAGCGCAACTCGCGGATTCACACCCAACGATCCTGGACAGCCAAGGACATTCACATGGACATTAGTGCAACGATCCGCGCAAAGCTAGTCGGCCTGGCTCCTTCACCAACTCTCCGACCCAACACATCTACAGGCGTGGTTTGGACTCACATTAGGCTTTTTTTCATCTCCTCTAATAGGAGTTTTTTTTTCATCTCTTTCTTTAGGACCACCTGCCCCTTACTGCAGTAAGGCATCACCAGGTTGGCCCGTCCTTCATGCTCCTCTTCGCATTCGACTTCTCTTCAGATTGTACTCTTTTTCCTTTTCCGGGTCTTTCCATTGGATTTACCGTGCAAATTTCTAATGAGGCAGTTTGTCCTTCCTTTTTCTCTTAACCACTTGGGTTTTTTTTTTCACAACTGCACTTGTAGACCTTATTTAATCATTCCCCTACTGGGTTTAATCGGATAAGATCTAATACAAGATCTACCCGCCCTTCACTTTTTATTTCTTCCTTTTATTCTCTTTCAAAACATTCCGTACATATTTTATTACTTTTTAATAATATTAAAACCTTAAAACAAAACAAAAAAGTATCAGTAACTTAGGGCATCTCCATCGTTTAGAAACTTAAATGAGTTTCTCAAGTCAAAAAATAATAATATTTTAATAGAATTAATTATTTAATTAAATCTGAATATTGATTAAACAAACTGAACCAATGATAGTCTGACATATGTAGAAACAAAAGAAGATGAGTTTCTTGTTGTCCTTATTTCAGAACCGATTCTGCCTTCTCTTTCTTCCTCCTTATTTTTTTATTATTAATTTTTTTTTTGAGAGACTTTTTTAAAACCTCCGTTGGAGGTGCTCTATTATTAATAGAAGAACTTAGAACATGGAATAATTAAGTTCTTTTTTTTTTTTTTGTCAAGGGAATATTTAAGTTCTTTTTTTTATTTTTTATTCTGAGATTGAAAAAACCTCCGTTGGAGGTGCTCTATTATTAATAGAAGAACTTAGAACATGGAATAATTAAGTTTTTTTTTTTTTTTTTGTCAAGGGAATATTTAAGTTCTTTTTTTTATTTTTTATTCTGAGATTGAAGGAGAAGTGAGAGCTCAAAGAGATTCTTTGTGGTGGTCCCATCCCATGGTGCTCTTTTAAGTACAAACACTTTACCTGGACCAAGATTTTCAAATCAATATGAGAAATATTAGGAGAGAGGGATTAAAGATGTTTTCAGAGACAGTGGAGAGACTATACATTTTGTCCTTGATAGTTGTAGTCCAGTGAACATGTCAAATTGGGATAATATACCCCTTTTTGACAGCTTACTAAGAGCCTCGATACGATCTTCCATTACCTCCTCCGTAAGGGGACGACGTTTATTCTCCTCACATTTTCTCGCGATACGTGTAGCAGCTTCTGTAATAGCCTTACTTAGCCTAGGACTAACAAAACCATTTCACCAATATTAAATTAGATCAAACTCTAAAAGCAACTTGTAAATCCATTATTAGACAATGAGACAACTACGATAGAGAGTCTAAGCATCAAGGGAAAATCTTTCAAGTACCTAGGTTTGAACTCCTTACATCCACGCTCAGCTAGAAAATCACTAACAAACCCATTTCACCAAATTAATTAGATTCAACACTAAAGCCAACACCAACTTGTAAATCCATTATTAGACAATAAGAAGAGTCTTAGCATAAAGGAAAGATCTTTCAAGTACCTAATTTTCTTCTTCTCATATTCGATGTCGAAGCGTATATTGCTTTTCCAAAGAGTCTCAATTAGAGTATCACTAACAAACCCATTTCACCAAATTAATTAGATTAAAAAAATTAGAGTATCACTAACAAACCCATTTCACCAAATTAATTAGATTAAAAACAATAAAGCAATTAGACAATAGGACAAATACCAGAGTCTTAGCATAAAGGAAAGATCTTTCAAGTACCTAAGTTTAAGTTTCCCCTCCTCGGAACCGCACTTGATATTTCTAAGAGCCTCAATTAGAGTATCACTAACAAACCCATTTTACCAAATCAACTTATAAATCCATTACACAATAAGACAACTACGAGGGTCTTAGCATAAAGGAAAGATACCTATGTTTAAGTTCGTTCTCCTCGGAACCACACTTGATATTTCCAAGGGCCTCAGTTAGAGTATCATTAACAAACCCATTTCACCAAATTAATTATATCAAACATTAAGGCAACATCAACTTGTAAATCCATTAGACAATTAGACAACTACGAGAGTCTTAGCATTAAGGAAAGATCTTTCAATCAAGTACCTAAGTTGCTCCTCCTCAGATCCGTCCTTGATGCATCCGGTGCTTTTTCTAAGAGCCTCAATTAAAGCATCACTAACAAAACCATTTCACCAAATTAATTAGATTAAAAACACTAAAGCAATCAGACAATAAGACAACTATAAGAGTCTTAGCATAAAGGAAAGATCTTTCAAGTACCTAAGATGACGTTTCGCCTCCTCGGAACTGCACTTGACATCTCTAAAAGCCTCAATTAGAGTATCACTAACAAACCCCATCTCTAAAAGCCTCAATTAGAGTATCACTAACAAACCCATTTCACCAAATTAATTAGATTAAACACTAAGGCAACATAAACTTGTAAATCCTTTAGACAATAAGACTGACTATGAGAGTCTTAGCATAAAGAAAAGATCTTTCAAGTACCTGAGTTTAAGTTTCTTCTCCTCAGATCCGCTCTTGATACATACAGTGCCTTCTCCAAGAGCGTCACCAATAACCTTGCTATATAACGAACAAACCCATTTCTCTCAACTGTATGATCCATTGGGCAATAAGTACGACAACTACGTACAATTTACTCTCTAAGCCATCAATCTTAGCAAAATTAGCAAAGACTAAAACTACAACAATAGAGATCTATATGAAAATTGGTAGAAGGGAAGAAAAGGAAAGATTAATCAAGTACCTCATCTTGAGTTTCACATCTGGCTTTGGATCATCAGAGTTGACAACAGTCGTAGCAGCTGGTTCGACACTTCCTAAAATGCAAAGGAAACTTACATTAGAGGTAATGAAAAGAAGCAAAAATAATAGTAGTATACACAATACATACCACTGTCAGTAACAGCTACAGCAGAATATTGGTGGATGTTGGGGGATTTGTAGCCAATGAAATGGACACTTCCTTTAGAGCAGTTGTGGGAAAGCTCAAACTCTTTCTCAAAGACAAGATTAAAGCTAATCTGAGGGAACTTATCTTGTGAAAGGATTCCAATAACAAGATTGGTCTTATCAACCGTCACAGTCAAGATCACAGACTCTCTGATTTTCTCTGTAGAAACAAGTGTCCCCTACTCATAGTAAAACAAAAAAAATAAAAAAAAAATCAAGAGACTTAAACTAAGGTAATTCTGATAACCTAAAAACAACTTGATATATGGCGAATGAGAATAACCTGAGAAATATGGATCAGGTTGTCTTCACCAGGAGTCACCTTAAGAGTATTCTCTGGTTTCACTTCAACTCCTAATATCATAGAAAAAACATGAGGCATTCATTTCTCATAACATTCATTAACTTGTAAAACATTGAGAAACATCTATACAAAATCCAAATTGATAACGATACCAAATCTATGTGTATTACTCAGCATAAAATGCAAAAAGCAACTAAGCCACAAACGTAATGAAGTATGACCACAAACATGGTTTAAAATGGGACACAAAATCAAAAGCGAAACAATGATACAACATAGCAAAATACGAATTCCCATGAAAACTTAAAAAAACGATCATGATATAGAGTAAGATTCACACCCCAGAACTCCATGTTGTTGGACAATGAAGAGAAAACTAGAATTAGGGTTTTCTATTGGGAAGCAAAGTGGAGAATCGCAGCAAAGAAGAGACTAGCGGTTTTGCGGCCTTTTTAGAGCATTTCCATCATCAGTTAAGGTTTCGAAAACGGGAAAAATGTCAATTAAACGCTGAACTTCTATATTTATCCAAAAAAAACACATGTATTGTATCGGACCCAAAATAAAACAAGATACTTTTATATTTACCCGTTTTAAACCGAAAATTTTCAAATTCGACCCAAAATTAGACATGACATTAAATCACTAAACGGAAAAAATAGTGATGTTAATTAACAGACGACGTGGCGATGACGAACCAAAAAATAAAACAAGATACTTTTATATATACCCGTTTTAAACCGAAAATTTTCAAATTCGACCCAAAATTAGACATGACAAACAAGATACTTTTATATATACCCGTTTTAAACCGAAAATTTTCAAATTCGACCCAAAATTAGACATGACGTTAAATTTAAATCCGAAAATTTTCAAATTCGACCCAAAATTAGACATGACGTTAAATCACTGAACGAAAAAAATAACGGTGTTAATTAACGGTATACACGTTAAAAACCTCATATACAAATATATATATATATCTCTTAATTTTAAAGAAAGTAAAACTATATGAATTTTTAACGAGAAGTCTTCATAGCGTAGTGGTTGTGCAACCTTTGATTTTTGTTTGGGGTAAGGATTTCGAACCCAATTTGTACGTTTTAATTAGATGATTTACATGTCAAGTCTATGTGGACAGTTCTGATTGGTTCTTTTATCCACGTTATCGCCACGTCGTCTGTTAATTAACACCGTTATTCTTTCCGTTAAATGATTTAACGTCATGTCTAATTTGGATCGAATTTGAAAGTTTTCGGTTTAAAAAGGATATATATAAAAGTATCTTATTTTATTTTGGGTCCGTCATCGCCACGTCGTCCATTAATTAACACCGTTAATTTTTCCGTTAAGTGATTTACCGCCATGTCTAATTTTGGGTTGAGTTCAAAAGTGTTCGGTTTAAAATGGGTAAATATAAAAGTATCGTGTTTTATTTTAGGTCCGATACAGTACGTGTGTTTTTTTGGGTAAATATAGAAGTTGAGGGTTTAATCCACATTTTTCTCAATTTATTAATAAGAGAATAGTAGTTTTAACAATGCTATAGAGTTTTGCTTTGGTCCAAAAAAATTAAAAAACCAAAGGAAAATATGTTGGAACTATGATTTGTTAATGGAGGGTTATTCCCACCGGAACCATTGACGAAGCAGTTTGGCGTAACTGGTTCGATCTTTCCTTTCAAGGATCAGCTCTCTAACTCCCCTGTCACCCGTTTGAAAATAACATCTCCCATTAGCTGCAGATTGTCATGTACTTTAGCATTCCTAGCCCTCCACAGATGGTATATTGTTGCTTGAATCGCAATTCTCTTAAGAGTCTTTGAGACCATTGGTGTTGAAGTAATCAGCCAAGAGATCATGGACTCCCAATCATTCATGATAAATGAGTTCCCTGAATTTACCACTGAATTTTTCAATGGACTATATTCTTTCGTGGTGAGTATCTCAAATTTTAAAGCTAACATATCAAGTTTGGAGCGCTTCACATTTGAGATTCCCTCGTATACTTTTGCGAGATTGTCAACAACTTGTATATTCTTTTGAACAAGTTTCCATTGAACGAATCAAAAACCGCAGAAAGAACTTTCGAGTTAGCTGTTACTTTGTTTTTTTGGCATCGGTCCAAAACTCTTTTGGCTTAGAATTTTCCTCACTTTCTTTAATTTCACTACTGGTGGCTACTATCCACAAATCACAACAGATTAAGCATCCATGCTAATTTAGGTGATGACAACCTCATTCTTACTTTCAAATGCCCATAGCTTACTTTGTTTAAGATAATAGGCCGAGACACAACAACCAAATTCTTCTGAGTAGTCCATGGGGCCCTCAAGATCTCCACCTTATTTTAGAAAATAATTTTTGATTCGGATGAAGCCTCTCATACCAATTCTGAAATCTCAATATATTAGGAATTTTTTTTTTTAAAGAATCTAGAGTGTTTTTTTAAAAAATACTTAAAATGCCACCCTTTCTCCTCTTCATTATGAGAATTAATTTTCTCTATAAATGCCAAAACAATGTGGACAAACCATTGAAAAATGACTCAATTTATCTTTCTTATTCTCTTTTTTCTTAACAAAAATGAAATCCACGTTTTTATAGGTGATTTGACAATTTCATCAACATCGAGTTGAAAATTCAATCGATTTCGTCTACATTTGAAAACTCAAATTTTAAAAAACCCACATTTAAAAAGCCCAGACTTTCAAAACCCAAAATTTGAATTCTTGTTGACAAAACCCAAAAAACCCAAAAATATGTAATTTTCTCCACATTTTTGTTACTTTTGTCCATAGAGTGGACCACGCACTGTGACAAGAGTAAAATCGTCATAATCAATAGTTAAAATATGGACCCAAATGGGTCCCTTTAGAGATAGACTTTGTCAATTTACTTGTTTGGCATTTTTAAAACAAAGGGAGAAGATTTTGACATTTTTATAGATACTCCCAAGAATCTATTAAGATCTTTATTTTTTCTAATTTTTTCTAATTTTTTTTAAAACAAAGGGAGAAGATTTTGACATTTTTATAGATACTCCCAAGAATCTATTAAGATCTTTATTTTTTCTAATTTTTTCTAATTTTTTCTTACAAAACTGTTTAGAGAATCCTTTTTATCTCTTTTGATTACTCACTTGTTTGACATTTTTAAAATAAAGGGAGAAGATTTTGGTATTTTTATAGATACTCTCAAGAATCTATCAAACTCTTCTTTATTTTTTCCAATTTTTATATTACAAAATTGGTTAGAGAATTCTCTTTATCTCTTTTGAGTGTTCTATAAACACAGCAACCGTGAAAGTTCGTTATCGGCAAACCTAGGAGATAAAAAAAACCTCGTTTTTGATACAACTGAGAGTTTAGTAATTAATTACCAAACAAACCTAGGAGATAAAAAAAACCTCGTTTTTGATACAACTGAGAGTTTAGTAATTAATTACGAAATTTCCATATCGTGTTCCTAAAGAAACATTAAGTCTTTCCTTCCATAACCTTGACTATTTTTGTAATTTTTTTGTTATGAATATTAAATTTATTTAAAAAAAAAAAAAACTCGAAAGAGTTGTTTTACAAAGAGTTCTGAAATTTATTTTAACCGTAAAACAAAAAGAAGCAAAAAAGAGTTTTGGAAGAAGAGAATAAAGAAAACTTGAAACCAATATCGTTCACAAAGAAAATCTATGTCTAAGACTAATCCTTTGTGTATGTTCGTAAAAAACTCCTAGATCTCTCCCAGGCGAGCTTCTCGAGGTAAGTTTGTTTTTGTTTCTCCGGCCATGGGCGGCGGGCTCTTTCCCTCGCTGTCGCTCGCGACTACAGTTCCTCTTCAGTGCTTTTACTCTCGTTCTCAACCTTTTCTCTCCGTTCATCTTCCTGTTCACCTCCGTTGTTGTATCACCTCCCATCCCGCTTCGGCGTTGCTCGGGTGATTCCGATGCGTCAATCCGGGCTCATATTTCCGCTCCGTCCACCATCGTGACCCTCACCACGGCTAGGGCTGTAGGTCACAGCCTCTTCGCAGATGCCGCTGGAAGAACCGTTACTTGTTCCCCCGATTTGAGTCACACCAGCTTCATGTTGAATCTCCCCCGATTTGAGTCACACCAGCTTCATGTTGAATCTGCTCTTAAAAGTTCCGATGTGCCCTGCTGTAGCCTTTGTTGCAGCACCCCAAGTGGCCATCTTCTCCGGTGCGGCTGACAGTTACGACCGACCTGCTTCTACGTGTGGAAGAACAAGCACAACCTCTGAAAATCTTAACATCCCATCTATCTTTTCAGATCCAAAGGTTATGCAAATTTCAGGACCGTGCCAAGAGTCCCGAACCAGTCAAGAACCGATACTAGCTTTCATGGAAGACGACAGTAATCACCTTCCAGAGAACAGTTTCAACGCGCATCCGGTGTTATCAACCGGAAACCAGTGTAAATCGGATTCGCAAATTTTCACCATTTTGATGGTGTTCTCAAACCCGAAACTTGCTAGTATAAGGCAAATCGGGCAAAATTTCATCCTCCCCGGAATAGATCAATCTCCGTCACGGTATCACCGTTCGTCGGATTTGGGTGATGGAGCAGCCGTTCCGTACAATGCGGTGCATATGTATGAACTATGGTTTTCCCTAAACCTAATTCTGATAATGGGCCCTAGGCCTTTTTGGAGAATTAATTATAGACTTTTATTAACCCTTTATGGGCCAAGTAACTGGTTTTTATATCAGTTAATCTAAATGGGCCCTAGGCCTTTTTGGAGAATTAATTATAGACTTTTATTAACCCTTTATGGGCCAAGTAACTGGTTTTTATATCAGTTAATCTATCAAGTTTTTAAATTCCCTGTCGTAAATGGGCTCAAATTGTAAGTTGGGATTTTGGGAAGAGCCTTCCAAAATTTCTCCTAATTATGTAAGACATGATTATTAATGAAATATTTTCAGTCCAAACAAAAAAAAAAAAACAAAAAAAAAAAAAAAAAGGGACTAATCCTTTGTACGCCCAAACAGAACCATGTTTTCTAAGAAAAGGGGAGCAAAAAGATTATGGAAGGGTGAACTCCGAATAGAACATGAAGTTAATATCGAGTGGAGAACCAAATGGTGAAGGGTCTAACTGCATGCACTAATGTCGTTGCGAAGGGTCTTATACGAATCTTGTAATTTTCAGTATATCTATGTGAGATCTTTGATACGAATTGGTTATCTCCACATTGATTGACTTGTGTCAGTGAGTGAGTGTTATTTACACGATTCTAGCTAGCTACTCTGATGCAGTTGAGACTTATTATTGCTTGGTTCCTACCAAATTCAAAGAACTTGCCCTATCAATCCGATAAGGTTTATTAAAGGCTGATCCTAAAAAATCTAAAATCCTGACAAAAAATATGATGAAAGGACCCTTCGCTTTTATCTCTTCGTTTAAATTGCCATGTTATATATCCATATATGTGTCTTGATTATGTGTATGGGGGCATGACTCATCTCGCCATGCTTATTTAAACTGAAGGATCCAGTACCATTTGCCAACCATTCTTTCTCTTGATAACGTGGTTGCATATTAGCCCACAAACCCAGTACCATTTGCCAACCATTCTTTCTCTTGATAACGTGGTTGCATATTAGCCCACAAACATTTATTACCTAAACAATTCTCATTAAATATTGTATCAGACCAATAATTGTAATTAAATAGTGTAGTTGGAAAAAAAAGAAGAAGCAACCTTGGTTTTTAACCGTCACGTTCACTATATAAACCTAGACAACGACGATAAGAAAAGAAGTTAAAACGAGAAAGAAATGGCGACGTCAGGAACATATGTGACTGAGGTTTCGTTGAAAGGATCGGCGGAAAAACACTACAAGACTTGGAAGACCGAGAGCCTTGTCTTCCCTAACGCCATCGGCCACCACATCCAAAATGTCACCATTCACGAAGGCGAACATGACTCTCACGGTTCTGTCAGGACTCTGAACTACACACATGGTAATACATTTACTTATAAGACCAAAAACACACACATATATAGTTGTATAATATATCTTTATGGTATGATAAGCTAGTAACTAATTACAAAGAGGTATGTGTGTTAATTGAGATGTAATATATCTTTATGGTATGATAAGCTAGTAACTAATTACAAAGAGGTATGTGTGTTAATTGAGATGGAAAACCGGAGATATTCAAAACCAAGAGAGAATTGGATCATGAGAACAAAACTCTGAAGATCAGAGGACTGGAGGGTCATGTAATGGAACAGTACAAGGTGTGTGACATTATTCTCCAATTTATTCCCAAATTTGAGGATACTTGTGTCTGCAAAATCACTATGCTATGGGAGAAGCGCAACGATGACTTCCCCGAACCAAGCGCCTACATGAAACTCGTTAAGAATGTTGTTGCTGATCTTGAAGGCCATGTCACTAAAGCTTAATTACCATCTATTATCAATACCATCACACATCACTATCTACCTTTACTCCTTAAATAAGGTTTTTTTTTTCAAAATAATAAATGAAGTCGTGTGGAGTTTCATCAATTCTATGTAACTGTTTGGTATTGGATGATGTTTTGATATCTTCATATCATATGATTATTAATTAAAAATAATGATCTTCTTCTTCTCCTTTCACTCTGGACATTTTCTCTTCTTATAAAGGAAAATTGCCAAAAACTATCTATACTTTTTCTATTCTATATTTTTATTTCTGAACTATTATATTAGATAAAATTTAGAATCAATTATAGAGACTAACACTTAAGTTTTAAAACTTTTGAAGAATAGCACCACGCGTCAAAACAGGTATACCACCCGTACGGATCCATATTTCGCCACCTGTAGTGACAATTTTAACCCTAAAAAAACGACGACGTTTTCGTATCGCTGAGTTTGATTTTAAAACTTTGTGGGCTTGGTCGTTTTGATACTACTAATGGATGGCCTATGTTGTTCGGATGGGCCGGATGTTTTAGTTTCGCGG
>CM071716.1:58567974-58590189 GCA_036630335.1 Physaria fendleri | reverse complement strand
CTGAATGTACTTCCGAAAGTCGAATCTTGCATCACTCCCAGGAGGCAAATGAGCCTGAAGAAGCATTAACGCAATAACTGTAAGAACTTTGTCTTGAGAGATAGATTTTTAAACAATAGAAGATTAAAGATCAAAAGATTGCTTTTTTACCATGATGAAACCATGTCTGAGTGTTAAGTAATCAACTTTGGTTACAGATCTAAAGAACTGTCTAAAGAAACATACAATCCACAGCGTGACCGTGGTTTTGCTCCAGATATTTAGATGTCTACGCCCGAAAGATGTATCCCTCGCAAACCTAAACCTCTCGGGATCTGCATTATTCAAGACATTCCTCGTTGAAACGTCGCATTCAAGATTCATACTTATCAATTCTGTGCAACTAATATATACCATGGGTATACTGATATTCGATAGTCTTCGTCTCCTCTTCCCACCTCTTCCACCTTCTCATCTGTCACAACAGAGAAACAAAAAAGTCCAATCTTTAGCAAAAGGAAGCAAGATCTCAACTGGTCTGATCACAATGAAGATAGAACAGAGAAACAAAAAAGTCCAATCTTTAGCAAAAGGAAGCAAGATCTCAACTGGTCTGATCACAATGAAGATAGGTATCAAAAGAACTGACCTTGGTCTTGCCCAAAGCATAAGTAACAATGCAGTAGAGCACATGACAAACCGCAAGAATAAAGATGAATATATGCAGCTGATGCATCCCATAGGCCGATACAAAAGCGACTTTACCCTGCACAGTAAACATCAGAAGGCTGTCAAAATCGAACTAAAAGTGGTACAGAGAAGGATTGTCCTAAAGAATGAGAATTTAACCTTCTCTGCACATTTGTCATAACCTTTGGTAGCCAAACTCCTTCGAGGAATAAAAGATTCAGCAAATTCAAGAAGCTTTCGACGCCTGTTATCTTCTTCTTCTTCTACTTCTCCTTCGTCCTTTGGGATATCTTTCTTACCGTACTTTCTTGCCTCTTCTGATGCACTACAAGGATGCATTGATGCTGCTATGTTCTTTGGGACGCAAATATTTGAGATATATCCTTGTCCAATTGTTAGAAGTAGTGATATGAATCCCATCAGCATAAGCTCTGTTAAATTTCATTTGAATCATTGTTTAATGACAAAACTAAAGTAATAATAAATCATATATTTTGTTTAGTTTATTTATATTTTGAATTAATAATAGTTCTTTACCTGCTTTAAACTTTTCAAGTGCTTCAAATAAAGCTTTTTTGTTTTTCCTTCTAAACCACTGTCAGAAACAGAGAATATCAGAAAGAAACAGAGCACACACACATAAAACAAAACTGTAAAACCTTCTGAGTTTTGTCAGTTTTGAACATGTATTACTACTTTATGTCTGTAAAACCAAGTTCATATTTGAGATGATAAAGAAGAACTAAACCGACACAGAAACATCTCATAAAGAAGAAGGAGATGAAGTAAAAAAAAAGAGACTTACAGTTCCAATTTTATGTATTAACTTCTCGATGATAATCGAAATAAGAAGCAAGAAGAAGCAAACAACAGCGACTGCCCATGTTGAAGTCTCCTCTAACGTCTTTTCTTTCACCTGATCCGCCATTGAAGATCACAGAACAACTTCCAAGCAAAGAACTTTTCTCTCTTGTTATATATATATATATATTTAAACTCTCCAAAATAAAATAAAGAAAGGCTGGTTTTTTATTGCAATCATTATAAAAATATATGTATGTTCTTCTATAAATAAGAAAGACGAAGATGCAAAAAGACGACCGGCGAGTTGGCATACCTTGAAATGTCCAAACTTCAAAGTCAAAGATTTTGAAACCATATCAAGACTTTACAATATAAAACATGCATCTTCAAACTTCAAAGTCAAAGATTTTGAAACCATATCAAGACTTTACAATATAAAACATGCATCTTCACTTTCATGTTTTATTGATTTTTATATTCAACTGTCTATTTTTCGCGTTTACCTTTGTACTTCTTAAAAAAAAAACTTAACTTGTTCTTGTACAGCTTCTTTGGAAAAAAAAACAAAACAGGTGACAAAAGCTAAAAATTGTATTATTAACCGTGTAGTCTTGTAATATTGATCTAATAATGATTAAATTTAGATACGGCGAAAACATAGATATATACAAAAAAAATCATATTCTCAATCACCATCTTACATTTAAGAAGTCCTTATGAAGGAAGAAATGAAAGTCGTGCTAGCTAACAATTATTTGCAAGATGTGATCGATGACAAAAAAAAGTCGAGGTTATTAAATAGCCATAGAAAAAAGAACAAAACAAAAAGACAAAAGTATTGATGAATATTGGATGAGTTAAAGAGATTGATAGTGACATGGAGTTGGATTGCATATAATTATTTGACTATTTTGGTATGCATCCTTTGAAGGTTTAACTTTTTGTAAGTTACATCATTTGGGGCAATTAGTTTATTTTGAGTAATTATATGAGGTAGTTCACTACTTCTTAAACTATGAAAAAGTCATTACTTTGACATGATCATGTTATACTATATAAACCATCAATATATATATATATAACTTTCATCTATTCTTTATTTTGATTACAAAATAATTCACAACTATTCAAAATTTATTTTATTTGTTTGTTTTATATATATTTACAGATTTACACATATTTAAATATTTTTCCGAAAATCTTTTATTAAGGATAATTAACATTTTATTACTATATTTTATACTATATTTTAGACATTTTATATTTTCTTCTCAACAACATAAAATTATGTTTTTCAGAATATCAAATTAAATTGACAATTTTGTTATATATATATATATATATAGTAATACAAATATTATTCTCATCCTCTATATATATTTTAGAGGAAAATAAAATATAAATCATATAATTTTGATACTTAAAATTTCAGTTTAGTGACTATAATTTTACATCAAATATTAATGGTGTTATATTTTTGATTAAAATAGATGTGATAAAGATACTTTCAACTACAAATATAAAATTCGTATTATCAGTATCTCTATTATTAAGATATATTATTAAAAGAACACAACCTTTTTTTTTTACTTAAGCATAAAAATAGAATTAACTATTAGGTACTAGCATATTATCCCAAAAATAATACTAAGGTTTAGCAATTTTCAAATGAGTAAAAGGCATCCAATTTTATGATGACTAAAACAACAATTTTTAATATTGTTTTAGTAAAATTAAAATTTAAATAGATTTTTAAATAAATTGCACATAAAGCGAAAACTTAACCTGACAAAAACTTGGCGAAATAAAACAAGACAAAAGACAAAAATATAAATTTAGATTATACATGTAGAGAAAAATAAGCTAAATTTTCTTATTTAATAAATTGACATATTTTTGAAAAATGGAAAAAGGAGGAGAAAAAAAAAAACAGATTGACATATCTATGATATATCCATATTGAATCTACAAAAGAAATTGACATATTATTGAAAAATGGAAAAAAAAAAAAGGAGGAGGAAAAAAAGAAATTGACATATCTATGATATATAAGAATCTACAAAAGAAATTGACATTAGAAATTTACATATATTCGTAATCTATAAATAATTGTACTTATCTATTGTCACCGAGTAGTTGAGTTTTTCCTTGCATAGGGTTTCGTGAAAAGAAAAAACAATGAGTAAGTTGAGTTTTTCCTTGCATAGGGTTTCGTGAAAAGAAAAAACAATGAGTATGATGTTATCTTTAGGTCTTGCCTCCGTGATTGATCTGTGTAAGAAGATAATGAAGGTAGGAGGAATAAGAAGAAGCAGCAACATTATAAAGGCTGATTCTAGATCAGCTCCAATCTTTAGAGACATTCCGGAGGGGATATTGATTGAGATCTTGGTGCGATTACCGGCAGATTCGTTGATGAGAGAAATTAACATAATCAAATTAGGAAAATAGAAATCAACGGTCGGATTAACGTGAGATGACACGTGTCGCGATCTCTCTAATTATCGTTTTGGATACGTGGCGTACTCTCGTCATTCCAACCCTATTTTATATAATAAGATATATTTGTTTATATATTATTTATATTAGTATATATAAATATTTTAATTATTGTATATATATTGTGTGTATATATTATTTAATTTATATATTATTTATATTAGTGTATATACATATTTTAATTATTGTATATATATTGTGTGTATATATTATTTAATTTAGTGTGTATATTATATATATTTGTGCATATATTATTTAATTTAACGTATATATCTTGTTTAATTTAGCATGTATATATATTTTGTTTAATTTAGTATGTGCATATTATCTAATACATTATGTGTGTATATATTTGTGTTTTACAGTTGTATATATATTTGTTTTTATAGTTTATAACAAAAATGGTTCATGTCACAATGGTTCTGTTCTCTTGTTTGGAAGTTTTGGGTAAGGGGTTCAATTCTCCCCTACTACAATTTTTAAACAATTATGTAATTGGTCCACGTTAATTGGTCCACGTCATCAGAAACATCCACATCGGCGCCAATTCATCATGTCACGTGGCAGTTCACGGAATAAAGTTGACGCTGTCTTTTTTCCGTCAGTTAATTTTAACGTCATGTGTTAAAACGCAAAAAATTTGAAACTTGATGTTTTATTTTGGGATTTTAAAAATAATTGTTGTTTAAAAATGAAGAAATTATTATTCGTGTTTTAAATTGAAAAAAGGGGAAAGGTTTTTTCGACAGTTTTCCAAAAAAAATCATAGATGATCAATTTAAGTTAAGCAAAACCTAATGTTCTAACCGGTTATAAGAATTTAGGAATGTTACATTAAACCGGATTTGTGATTTCTCGGTACTTTATTGTATGCACTTGTTTATTTAGTCAAAGTTTTGGTTCGTCAACGTCATTCATCTTCCTTAAACCCTAATCAAAATATCTTCTTCGAAACTATGGCGGCCTTTGAAAACAGAGCAGATGAAAACGATGAAATTCCCTTCAAAGATGGTGACACTGATATCTCCCAACAGCTTATGGACCGTTACGGAAATTCCTCAGCCGCACAGCACCGTCATCTCGTCGCCACCGCCGTCGCAATGCGCTCTATTCTTACCTCTGAATCTCTTCCACCATCTCCATCAGCTTTCTTCGCAGCTGCTATATCCTCTGTTGATTCTTCGACAGAGGATCCCGTAGCGGTTTCTGCTTTACTTACTTTCCTTTCCATAGTCGTTCCTCTGGTTCCTCCCGGAGAAATTTCAGCTAGTATGGCTCGAGATGCCGTTGCTGTTTTGGTAAAACCAATTGAGGGAGAAAGAGAGAAATTAGGTGTTGCGAGTTTGAGAGCTGGTGTAAAGTGCATTGGGACTTTGCTTATTGGATTCTGTGATTTAGATGATTGGGAATCTCTTCAGTTTGGATTTGCTTTACTTCTCAAATTCGCCATTGATTTACGTCCCAAGGTACTTACTTTTGTGCTAGTGCCACTAAATATGTTTAAATTACCAAAACAAAAAAGGTACTTACTTTTGGATACTAAATATGTTTAAATTACCAAAACAAAAAAGGTACTTACTTTTGGATTTCCCTCTTCTTTGCTTCTTAGAAGTGTTGGACTGAGAACTGTAGTAAGTACATGTTAAATCAAATTTAGACTGAATCAATTGGTCTGGAATGCTTGTAGTTCTATCTTTTCAGAATTTCGTTTCTGAAAGTATCATATTGTGTTGACAAGCAATCGTCATTTGTGTGTTTGCCCTGTTAGGTTAGAAGATGCGCTCAAGAGTGTCTGGAGAAGTTATTTGGTTTACTCCGATCATCTGCTGTTATCAAGGAAGCAAGTAATAGTGTTTATGCTTTATTTAAAGAGTATAAGTCTGTTCTATCTGACTTGAGCTCAAAAAAAATTGAGGAAGGTTCCAAGGTTGACTCAACACTGAAATCCGAGAACGCAGAGGCTGCTCACGTGCTAAATGTGCTCAGTGCTACAATTCCGTTTCTCTCTGCCAAAGTTAGTTCTAGAGTTTTTTCAGAACTTTGCAAGCTTATGGGTTCTCAGTTTTCACCGCTGACAAGACAAATTCTCAAAGCTGTAGATACTATCTTCAAGAATTCAGAAGATACAGTTATTGTTCCTGAGATAGAAGGAGTCATAACTTCTCTGACTAGTTATTTATCGTTACACCAAAAGAATCCTTGTGACACTATCTTGCATGTGACCACCTTATTAAAAAGTGCTTTGGAGAAAGCCTACTCAGCCGAACCAGCACACTATCTTGCATGTGACCACCTTATTAAAAAGTGCTTTGGAGAAAGCCTACTCAGCCGAACCAGCGTTATGCCTAAGGAAACTTCCACTAGTTTATGGGTCATTGGCAGGTCTTTTTCCTTGCTAACTTTCAGCATTTATCTCTTTTGATCTTCATCGCGGATTGAATTTTAATATTATATTGTGATGAATACCTACAGGCCTTCTGACATCCATTGATGAAGTTGCCTCCCTAGCCTCAAATATACTAAAAGACTTGATCAGTAGCCACATTGACACAAATAATCTTCTGATTGAGGGAAGCTTGTTGTGTGAAGATGAGAATAACTTAATTGGTGGAGACAATATAAACGCAGCAAGATGTGTATCCACTGTAATTGAGAATACCATAAACTCATGTGATGGAATTCCGAAGGAGCATATTTTAACTCTAAGGAAACTTCCACTAGTTTATGGGTCATTGGCAGGTCTTTTTCCTTGCTAACTTTCAGCATTTATCTCTTTTGATCTTCATCGCGGATTGAATTTTAATATTATATTGTGATGAATACCTACAGGCCTTCTGACATCCATTGATGAAGTTGCCTCCCTAGCCTCAAATATACTAAAAGACTTGATCAGTAGCCACATTGACACAAATAATCTTCTGATTGAGGGAAGCTTGTTGTGTGAAGATGAGAATAACTTAATTGGTGGAGACAATATAAACGCAGCAAGATGTGTATCCACTGTAATTGAGAATACCATAAACTCATGTGATGGAATTCCGAAGGAGCATATTTTAACTGTCACGTCTTTTTGGATTGAGAAACTTGGTATGTGTACTTTCACTCGGGTGCCATGTTGTGTCTTCCTGAACATGTTAGCTATAGAACTTGTTGCAAGCGCACTCGGGTGCCATGTTGTGTCTTCCTGAACATGTTAGCTATAGAACTTGTTGCAAGCGAATGATTTGCTTTCCCCAAGTTAATTAAGAATTGCGTGACTAACGTATCCTTTAAGAGAAGTATTTGATTCTATCTATCTTTGTTTCAGGAGAGCTTTCATATATTCTTGCAAAGAATATAATATTGAAGCTTGGCGACTTGATGGAAAATGCAACTGGAGATACTTCTAGCAAACAATATGTAAAGTCTTCAATAATTCTCACACTCTTAACATATTTTTATGTTTACATGTTTTACAATGTAAAGAGTCTATTTGATTAATACTAGATTGGACTCATCTGCAGGTTCAGCAATGTATTGGGTCTACAGTGATTGCCATAGGGCCAGTGAGGTTACTGTCACTTTTTCCTATAACCCTTCATACTGAGAGTTGCTCATGCACAAATGCTTGGTTAATTCCTATCTTAAGAAGATATACCGTTGGAGCATCTGTTGAATATTATGTCGACAACATTGTCCCCCTTGCAACATCACTGATGCTTGCTTCTAAAGGAGGTACTCTTCTATGCGGACAATGAGAATTTCATTTGAATGGAATAGATTCCTATCTTTTAGTGCTTCATTTTTATCTGCATGTCAGGGTTTACTATTCTACTCTGCCACTTGCTTTTACATCATGCAATAAGATAGTTACCACCTAGGCCCTAGGGCATATTTTCTTGTCGAGTTCTCTGTGTTGGGCGATTCTGACACTAACATTTCTTATATGCTTGTTCATTAGCTAAAAAGTCAGCTCATGGCAAAGAGTTGCGGGCCTGTAGTCATGAGCTTCTTCATGAGCTAAAAGTCAGCTCATGGCAAAGAGTTGCGGGCCTGTAGTCATGAGCTTCTCAAACTTTTGCCTGCCTTTTGTAACTATCCAGTTGATGTGCCCAAAAAATTTGGTTCGTTAGCCAAACTAATGGTTAAATTTATTAAGAAAAAAACTTTCATGCACGAAGCCGTGGCCATTTCTCTACAGGTGAGTTCCTTTGCATTTCATTTGCGCCGTTACGTAGGGCGTTGCTATCAATATTCTATTGGTTTGCCAAGTCCGGTCTCATAGGAGTTTTCCTTGTTTAGATGCTTGTAAATCAGAATAAAACAGTGCTTCAGCCCAGCACAGATATGGGCGAAGTAAAAGCCTATATAAGTGAAGATTTTAAACCAGAGCTTATAAGTCGATTTCACTATTCGAAGAAAGCTTCGACGAGAAACATGAAGGCTTTAACATCAAGCTCGGCAGAGCTGCTTCAAACTCTTGTTGATGTATTCACAGTTTCAAACACAGAGATCAGTGCAGACTTCAAGGTTTACAAATTTTTTCTTATTCTCTGCATTCCAAACTATAACAAATTAGTTTCAGCCTGTCCATTGCTCTGGTTTTGAGAAAACAGTTGCAGATATTCTAGAATTTTTTGTTAGTTATGGAAATAGCATTTTTTTGGTTTGCTTAAATTAGATCTGGCTCCTTTACCTGCTCACAAGTCGTAGAGGGTATAACGTTTAAACAATAACAATACTTATAAGCATGAAAAGAATTTGAATGTATTTGTTTCTTTACTATCAGTATTTGGTCAATTAATTCCTCATATTAATGTCAGTTTCTTCGAACTAGGAGCTCTGTTCGTTTCGTTAGACTGCATTCAACTGCGACGATGCATACAGATTTTATTTCTATGTCAAAACTTTTTTGGCCTCCATGTGTGACTTTCGTGAGCACTGGCCAATGTTGTCTTTTAACTTACACAATTGAACTTTCGATTGGCTGTATTAGATAGTTAATGTTCTTTTTATGGCAGACTGCAATTGGATGCTTAGCTTCTACTCTGGAATCTTCTGTTAGAAAAAAGATTCTAATATCCTTGCTAAATAAATTTGATCCTGCTGGTGAAAGTGAGACGGAGGGGCAGGTCAATCAATCAAATGATTCAATGGATGGAGAAAATGAAAACTGCAGTGTCGCAAAGACACAGTTAAAGAGGTATAGTTCAAGTTATATTTGTTTCCTGTTATTTATACTTTTATTACGGAACTCATCCTTGTTTAAATCTCTTCTGTGATTTGTTAAATTTCTTGAATATCATTACGCATTGTAATAGCATGACATCCATCTGTTTATCAAGTTTTTCCCCTTCTCCTGTACCTCTTACGCCCTTATTCACTGATGTTTGCTTGCAGGAGTGCTGTGTTGGATCTTGCAGTACCTCTTACGCCCTTATTCACTGATGTTTGCTTGCAGGAGTGCTGTGTTGGATCTTGCATCTTCATTTGTTGAAGGAGCCAAGGAAGATCTTATTGAGTTGATTTATAGTATCGTTCGCCACAGTTTTCAGGTATGTTTCTAAACTAAAGCTAAGATAATTTTCCTTTGTAGAGACTGATCCATGAGCTGTTTTGGGGTTAGGCCACTGACGAGGCTGATCTTTGTGGAGCATATGATACTCTGAGCAGAGTTTTACAGGTCCGTTACCTCATCTAAGCTTGTTGGAGTAGCTCTTATACTACTCACGGGGTGGTTCTCATGCTTATGTGGCTTTCCCCTCTTTGGTGCAGGAACATAGTTGGTTTTGTTCATCTCACTTTGCGGAGTTGGTAGAGATGTTACTCAGCCATAAAAAACCAGAGGATGCAGCGTCTTCTAGAAGCCGATTTGCATGTCTCCACGTTCTAATGGCTCATGGAATTCAGGTTAAAATATTTACTCTTGTATCAATTGTAAACTTGATATCAGTAACTATTCATTACCTGAGTATATCCATGTTGTGTTTCTAATATGTACAGTCAAGCACCGAGGAGGATAATGAGAAGGCTTTCCTTATCCTGAATGAGATGATCCTGACACTTAAAGATGTAAACATATGATTTTCTTCATTGCTGCTTCAGTTGTTGGTACTTAGGGAAATAAATCAATCACTCAACAAACTTAACATTTGTTTATGCACTATCTTGTTCTTTGCATGTTTAGGGGAAAGAAGAACATAGGAAAGCAGCTTGTGATGCACTAGTTAAGGTATACACCACCCTGAAAAGTTCATCATCTATCACCAGCGATGAACTTTGCCCCAAATTGATTAACATGGTAAGTGCAAGAGACGAGTTCACCATAACAAGACGAGGCTGATCTTTGTGGAGCATATGATACTCTGAGCAGAGTTTTACAGGTCCGTTACCTCATCTAAGCTTGTTGGAGTAGCTCTTATACTACTCACGGGGTGGTTCTCATGCTTATGTGGCTTTCCCCTCTTTGGTGCAGGAACATAGTTGGTTTTGTTCATCTCACTTTGCGGAGTTGGTAGAGATGTTACTCAGCCATAAAAAACCAGAGGATGCAGCGTCTTCTAGAAGCCGATTTGCATGTCTCCACGTTCTAATGGCTCATGGAATTCAGGTTAAAATATTTACTCTTGTATCAATTGTAAACTTGATATCAGTAACTATTCATTACCTGAGTATATCCATGTTGTGTTTCTAATATGTACAGTCAAGCACCGAGGAGGATAATGAGAAGGCTTTCCTTATCCTGAATGAGATGATCCTGACACTTAAAGATGTAAACATATGATTTTCTTCATTGCTGCTTCAGTTGTTGGTACTTAGGGAAATAAATCAATCACTCAACAAACTTAACATTTGTTTATGCACTATCTTGTTCTTTGCATGTTTAGGGGAAAGAAGAACATAGGAAAGCAGCTTGTGATGCACTAGTTAAGGTATACACCACCCTGAAAAGTTCATCATCTATCACCAGCGATGAACTTTGCCCCAAATTGATTAACATGGTAAGTGCAAGAGACGAGTTCACCATAACAAGTTAACCCACTTTACTTATCTCTCAAATGAGCAATCGGCATCCATGCTTCTTCAGATAACGGGGTATATTTCTGGATCATCGCCGCACATAAGGAGTGGAGCAGTGTCTGCATTATCTGCCTTGCATAAGGAGTGGAGCAGTGTCTGCATTATCTGCCTTGATATACAAAGACCCTGAGATCTGCCTATCATCACCTGACCTTCTTTCATCTGTGTTAGAGTTGCTTCACACCAAATCTATTGAGATTATAAAAGTAAGTCTACCTTATCCCTTCTAAATCACAACCTCAAGTTGCTGTCAAGTATTATGTACATTTGGCTTGGTCCTTATTATATTTTTTTTTTTGTCAATGACTTGGTCCTTATTTAATCATGCATCTTCATGTATATCCAGGCTGTTTTGGGTTTTGTGAAAGTTTTAGTCTCCACATCGCAGCCCCAGGACTTGCATAATCTACTACAGAACCTATTATATGAAATTCTCCCCTGGTCGTCTGTTTCAAGACATTATTTCAAGTCAAAGGTAATAATAAGAACAGTGCTTAACTTTATTTTCCTTGCAATTTTAGTTTTTGTAGATTTAAGATGATTGCCTTGGGGGAAAATGTGGATTTAGGTAACGATCATAGTTGAGATCATGGTAAGGAAGTGCGGCACTCGTGCAGTTCAATTATCCACACCAGACAAGCACAAGAGTTTCATCCAGACAGTTTTAGAGGTATCGCTTTATGGTAAGGAAGTGCGGCACTCGTGCAGTTCAATTATCCACACCAGACAAGCACAAGAGTTTCATCCAGACAGTTTTAGAGGTATCGCTTTCTCTCTGTGTAAATTTTCTGTAGATCTTGAATTGCATGAATGGAAAAGAAACGCATGCATCATCTTGGAACTTTCATCTTAATTTGCAGAACCGTTCAGGGAAATCAAAAGACAAAGAAGAGACCAATGATTCAGAGACTAAATCTATTGATCAGTCGAGAGAGTAAGATCCTCTAGAACAGCAATTATAATCCGTGATTAAAAATCACATCCGATCAAATCATTACTTGCTCAGTATATTCATGCATAATACTTTTTTCAGGCCGCGGAAAAGAAATTACAGAGAAGCTTCATCTGAAAATAAAGCCAAACAAGACGGCAACAAATTCAAGCGTCAAAAGAGAACACATCAACAACATACATCCGCTTCCGACAATAATGGAAGTAGAACAGAACCACAACGCCGTGGTAACAAGAGCTTCGGAAAACATAGGGAAGCCTCGGGAAACAAGCACAAGTCAGGAAAAGAGACACGAAGGCCACATAAGAATAGATCCAAGAAAGCACCATGAATCTATTAACCGAGTCAGAAAAGTTTTGTAGCTTCATATACCAAAAAAACATTAACATTGGTGTGTTTATGTGTATGATTTTTAGTTTATACACGTCATGATTTTTGATAGCTAAGATTTTAAGATCAAACATCGCCAAAGAAAAGAAATGTTGACGGAAGATTTACACATAAAATTGGAGCTTGATCAAGCATTTAGTCCAGGAACATTTCAGAAAACAACATGTGAGATCATAATTCTCATACAAACAATGACGTGAAAGTGAATCAAAAAACCATGAAAACAAACTCTTCAAAGTCGGCATAGAAACCAGGCAAAGTGTGATTACTTCGGGTAAGCGGGAGGAGGTGGATAAGCCGTGGGAGGGTATTGAGAATAAGCTGGAGGAGGGTTTTGAGGATAGCCAGAAGGTGGATAACCCTGTGGAGGGTGTTGAGAATAGCCAGAAGGTGGATAACCTTGTTGTGGAGGATAACCAACTGCCGGTGGCATCGCTTGATCAAACCGTGACATTTGCTGAGCCGGAGGCACTGCCATTGGCTGCGGGCCAAACTTACCGTCTCTCTTATCCATTTCCACTTTGTGTTGTGTCTACACAAGCATTATCGAAGCCATAAGATTTTATTCAGGAGCCTGTTAGAGTAAAACTTAAGTAGGGATAGATTGGAATGTATTGATATCATCACTCTTACCTGCATACATGCGCAAACCCTGCATAAATAGTAAGATAGCATATATCAGGGCGATAGGTTAAAATCGGGTTTTGATCAAATACTTATAAGAATGACACTATGATTAGGGGGATTCTTACGTGCAATACACCATGTCTGCAAAACAAGAGAGCAACTGAGAAGCTTCTGAAAGCTCATCGATACCAACAATACATGCAACTATGGAGAATATGCAAGCCACTTGGCTGAGGCAAACCATGAAACCCTGCATAGCCAAAAGAACATAGAATGTGATATTTGTTTTGTACTGTTTCATAATCTTCCTTGTTGAGTGTCAGTAAGCGGCATGGTGGGGGCAATGTGGAAACTTACAATGATGCAGTTGTCACATTGTGTCGTCTGTATTTGGAACTCATCTTGCAGAAGAAAGCGAGTCGAGGCCACAGACGTTGCAAAGCAACAAAAGACAAAAGAGACACGAAGGCCACATAAGAATAGATCCAAGAAAGCACCATGAATCTATTAACCGAGTCAGAAAAGTTTTGTAGCTTCATATACCAAAAAAACATTAACATTGGTGTGTTTATGTGTATGATTTTTAGTTTATACACGTCATGATTTTTGATAGCTAAGATTTTAAGATCAAACATCGCCAAAGAAAAGAAATGTTGACGGAAGATTTACACATAAAATTGGAGCTTGATCAAGCATTTAGTCCAGGAACATTTCAGAAAACAACATGTGAGATCATAATTCTCATACAAACAATGACGTGAAAGTGAATCAAAAAACCATGAAAACAAACTCTTCAAAGTCGGCATAGAAACCAGGCAAAGTGTGATTACTTCGGGTAAGCGGGAGGAGGTGGATAAGCCGTGGGAGGGTATTGAGAATAAGCTGGAGGAGGGTTTTGAGGATAGCCAGAAGGTGGATAACCCTGTGGAGGGTGTTGAGAATAGCCAGAAGGTGGATAACCTTGTTGTGGAGGATAACCAACTGCCGGTGGCATCGCTTGATCAAACCGTGACATTTGCTGAGCCGGAGGCACTGCCATTGGCTGCGGGCCAAACTTACCGTCTCTCTTATCCATTTCCACTTTGTGTTGTGTCTACACAAGCATTATCGAAGCCATAAGATTTTATTCAGGAGCCTGTTAGAGTAAAACTTAAGTAGGGATAGATTGGAATGTATTGATATCATCACTCTTACCTGCATACATGCGCAAACCCTGCATAAATAGTAAGATAGCATATATCAGGGCGATAGGTTAAAATCGGGTTTTGATCAAATACTTATAAGAATGACACTATGATTAGGGGGATTCTTACGTGCAATACACCATGTCTGCAAAACAAGAGAGCAACTGAGAAGCTTCTGAAAGCTCATCGATACCAACAATACATGCAACTATGGAGAATATGCAAGCCACTTGGCTGAGGCAAACCATGAAACCCTGCATAGCCAAAAGAACATAGAATGTGATATTTGTTTTGTACTGTTTCATAATCTTCCTTGTTGAGTGTCAGTAAGCGGCATGGTGGGGGCAATGTGGAAACTTACAATGATGCAGTTGTCACATTGTGTCGTCTGTATTTGGAACTCATCTTGCAGAAGAAAGCGAGTCGAGGCCACAGACGTTGCAAAGCAACAAAAGACCTGTGATTGATCAGCTATTTAAGAGACCGGGAATTTGCTATAAAAAAGTTTAGGAGGTTGTCTCACAATTCATAACTAGGCATGAATAAGACTGTATAAATATGTTACAGGAGGTAATCGGATGCTGAAGAAATTGAATTTCCTTACCTCAGTGGCAAGACAAAGTTGAGGACATTTGGTTTCTCCACACCTGCCGCTACAAGGCATGTAACCAGCGCAACAAATGTATCTGTGAAACAAAAAGAAAATCTTTCAAACTAAGAAAATCAAATAAGAATTGATCTATGTGAAAGGTTATTGAATGTGTGAAATACCTTGACATATCATCATAAGTGAAATCCAGAACATTCCATAAACTAAAACGATCTAAGAATGTAATCCGAAGTCATTTCAAATTCAAATCTTTGTCAATTCAAATAAACAAGATCTACTATTAGAAATATTCAAATTCCAAAACAAAAAAGAGAGATCATGCGACGAAAAGCTCATATCAAATCAAAACTTACCACCACAACGCAAAGCAGCAATCTGCGAACAACAACAACACATAAATAGCTCGATCAACAAACCGATCAAACACAAATTTCAAAAAGCCAAGAGAGAGTGAAAAATTACAAGGAGTGTCGCTTTGGATACTATGCGTGAGATCGGTATGCCAAACGTTACGGAAGTTCTTACGGAGCTCCATCTTCTCCACGTCTAATTTCGGCGCCATTTTCTCAAGGATCTGATCCGATTACGAAATGAGGTCAAACGAGAGAGCGAGAGAAAGAGAAGCGATAAGATCAGAGATTCATAAAAGTCTTTGAGAATCTGATCAAAATCACATCTAAAACCTTCCTTTTTCTCATAAACGTGTCTATGACTTCATCTTTCTGAAATCGTCATTCGTCAACGCTAAAAACCGACTCTTCTTCTCCATGGCAACTGGCGTTGACTAGGCGAAGTTACGAGGCAATTACGAGATATATCAATACTATTGGGTCAAATTGTAATTAATTCAAAGGCTCATTAAACGAAGTGGGTTACTTTTTCGTCTTTGCAGAATTAAAATGAATTTGGACCAAACCGGTAAGAACCAGAACTAAACCAATTTTTTGCAGAATATAAATTATTCAGATTCGTAATACATGTTATGTCTTTTGACATATAGACTGAAGTTAAGTATCACAATAGATACATTGAAACTTAATGGTTCACTGAACATCAGTTTGCTTTCAAGAACTACTTTCTCCTGAGTAAGAATCGGTAAGCTTAGTGTTGCTTTCAAGAACTACTTTCTCCTGAGTAAGAATCGGTAAGCTTAGTGCTAAAATCCCAAAGCTTCTTTGCCAATTCAGAATCTTTGGCAAGTGGTAATGGTTTAGCAATGTTGTTGTCTAAGAAGTATTCCCCTGTAACTCCTGCAACCTGAGGATTCAATGCCACATAGCATGTTGTTGCAGCTCCCTACAATGTCGAGATGAAAAGATAAATCAGACAACCGATAAACCAGATCACCGATAAACCAGAACCTAGAAGCATACCTGTGGAATAGTCTTGAGCACAAATTTACCTACTACACCAATAGCTCCTGCATCAAGCAGGCGATTGCGAGGATTCAAATAAAGTGTATGAATGTGTTTGTTCTTTTGTGTGTAAAGTTATAGAACATGGATTTGATGAGAGTGGAATCAGAATAAAAGAAGTTACCAGACAAATAGCTGTTGAAGTAGCGTGGGAGATTTGTCATAATGGCTCCTGGATGAAGTGAATTTGCTGTTATATTGGCTCCTGGATGAAGTGAATTTGCTGTTATATTGACTCCATCTTCCTGTTCTTATTCATAACAGATGTGAATCAAGATACCCTTTGAAACATATATACCCTTTTGTTTTCTGTTAGTTACCTTAAATTGCTTTGCAAGCTCGTTGGCGTGCAGTACATTGCAAAGTTTAGATTGTCCATAAGCTCGTATTCTACTGTAACTGCAATGGAGACCAGACCATGTAATAATGTGTTAAGAGTTTGATCGAATAATTACTGTTTGGTTCATCATTCTTACCTTGACTTGTCATTGATCTTATCAAAACGGACTCCTTCTGAGTATGAGTACCGATGAGCTTCTGATGATAGATTAACAATCCTTCCTTCTCTTTTGCTTTTGAGTGATGTGTTCTTCATTGTATCTAGCAGAAGTTTGGTCAACAGAAAATGACCTGAAATATAATATGACACTGATTATAAACTAAAGTTTAAGACAAATCCATAAAGCTCATGTGATTATCTTAACTCACCTAGATGGTTGGTTGCAAATTGTAGCTCGATGTTGTTGTGATTATCTTAACTCACCTAGATGGTTGGTTGCAAATTGTAGCTCGATGTTGTCTTTAGAGAGCATAAAAGGGCATGCCATAATCCCGGCGTTGTTTCTAACAAAATTGAGACATTTCAAAACATCCATCAATATCACCAAACTATAAATTACACATGATATGTCTTGTATGTCTGATGGCTTACATTAAAAGGTTGAGTGGAAGACCAGCAGATTTGTAGTCAGAAGCAAATTTCCTGACTGAGTCCAGTGAGCTAAGATCTAACTCCATGACATCAAGTTTAGCTCCAGGGACTTGATTGACAATATTTTCCTTAACTTTAGCACCAGAGCCAGTGTTCCTCACTGCCATAACCACATGAACACCACGTAGTGCAAGAACACGAGCTGTCTCGACTCCTATACCACTTGATGCTCCTGTAAAATATGAACACAAACACAGGAAAACTTAAGGAACCAAAAAAATCCAGAATAGACCACTCCTAATGTCTAAACTTCAAAACTTCTTAAAGCCTAAAACTCAAAAAGTTTTCAATTCAAAGATTCCATTGTATTTAATTCAGGCTCTTTTGAATATGATAAATATATCGAAATGATTTGAATCTATCTTCCTATTTCTCTTCTCCATAAATTGTATAGATTGTGATATATAACACAAGCTACAAGCAGGTGAAACAGAGACAAGTACAAGCATAAGCACATGTTATTTGAAGATCTGAAGTTATGTTGGTCCCAGACAATGTTGGTCCCAGACATGTAGTACTTTGTATTCACCAAACAAAGAAAGAACCCAAATCAAGAAAAGCTCATGGGACGAAATTCTGTGAAGAAAGATTGTTACTTTAGGGGAAAAAAAGAGTCAACTTTCGAACTTTAAACAATTAAAGACCTTCATATTTAGTACGGTTGACTGAATCAGAAACAGAGACTGATCTACATTAAAAAAACCGCAAAGTCTCAATTTATTAACAATAGAAGTGAAATATCTTCCATACAGGTTATATCAGCTCGCAGACAAGAACCAAAAGGAACCCAAAATCGGGGGAACATAATAGAAAAGTCCAGAGATTTGGGATAAAAGAGGAAACCAGTGACTATGGCAGTGAGACCAGTCCCATCAACACCATCTGTAACTTCTTCTGCAGTGGAACGAGATGAGAATCCAGATGCTCCTTTCGATCCAAAAAACCACATCTTTTTTTTTTTCTTTCTTTTTGTTCTCTTGCTTTTGGAGAAGATGAGGCGATTAGCTGAATGATTGCGTTTTATTTAAAACAAACTTTTTTTCTTTCATACGTGACTATTTTAATGAAAATGAGAATCGTCACGTTTCTTTGATACATACCCTTAAACTAGCTTCTTCCACAATAAGTCAATGACGTGTGGCTAATAGATCTTGGTATATGTGTTGGTTATTCCGAGTTTTCGTGATTGCGATATGTGTTGGTTATTCCGAGTTTTCGTGATTGCGCCGAGTGACGTCTATGTCATGGGACTGATTTTACAAATCTATACTTGATGATACCATTCATATTTCAATCTAATCACACATTCGTGTATCTATACTTCGTGTATCTATACTTAGAACCTGTAACAGTATAGATACACGAATGTGGCGTTCGAAGCGTCACTATCCACTACAGACACGAGAGAGGGTGATTGATAAACTATAGTTAATAGTTTATAAGCGTCACTATCCACTACAGACACGAGAGAGGGTGATTGATAAACTATAGTTAATAGTTTATTCTTTTATGGGCCTTAGTTACTGTATTCCGGCCCAAATAAAACCCATTTGGAATTTCGTACGTTACAATTTTAACAACCAAAAAAGGTTGATATTTCATTATCAAATTTTTTTTGCTCTGTGCAAAATTAATATCTTGTAAATTAGATGCAAAGCTGATTTATACCCCCAAATTCGAAACATTACATTTACATTTACATAAATATATATTTCACTAATACCGATCTCTTCCATGCCACCATCTCGACCTAAAAATATTCCACAAACAAAAAAAATTGTCGAATTAAAAAATGAACAACAACCATAAAGACAGTAATAATACACTAATAAACAAAAAAAAAATCTTACCAAGATTGTTCCCATCCAGGTCGAGATTTATACATCCCAAAAATCTTACCAAGATTGTTCCCATCCAGGTCGAGATTTATACATCCCGTGACGTCCATAAGGGAAACCGTAATATTGTTGAGAGCGTTTAGCATTTTTAAACGCGCAACAGCCAATACAGTAAACGAGGATGAGGAAAATAACGATAATAACGTTCACCATAGAGAGTTTGTGCCAATCGCGACGAGGATGAGGAAAATAACGATAATAACGTTCACCATAGAGAGTTTGTGCCAATCGCGACGAATTGTCTCTAAAACACCAGCTCTGCACGAGTCACAATCGTAGCACAGCACTGTCGGTGCGTTGTTCCACTTATAACAGTCAGGGTCTTGTTGTCAGCACTGTCGGTGCGTTGTTCCACTTATAACAGTCAGGGTCTTGTTGTATTGCTATGTCCGTGTTGTATACGCACGATGTTGGTGGTTTGCAACATCCAGACTGTTACCAAAATATCATATTTATCCAATCAATATTACTATCAATCAGGGCCCGAAGCGACCCAGAGTATAGGCGAACTAAATAATAATATAAGTCATTACGGTTTTGTATAGATTTGGTCGGAAATTGGATGGAAATTCCGTTCTATTTATTTCTGTCCAATTTCCGACCAAGATGAATTTTACGGCCATACGTAAGTGTCTATTCGTTTTGGGCGCATATGGATAATAAATACTTCTATTTACGGTCATATTTGAAATTCATTCTTTTTTAGTTTTTAAGACATTTGTAGCCCTATTTTTTTTTTCATAATAATAGACTTATCTTTTCTAAGGGCATGATTTAAAAAATAATTTTACTATACAATATATTTTTATATTGCTATTATTTATAATTTTACAAAAACTAATAATTTGTTTTTGTTTAATATATCCAAAATCATTGGATTGGCCTGAAATTGTTGTAACTAAAACTATGACCAAAGCATGAGACTATTCAAAAAAAAAAAAACTAAGAACTACAAGCAGATTAGGAAGAAAAAAAAACTAGAAATCTTATAATGAGTACCTGAAGAGGAGATAAGTCTTTTTGTTGATAATCAAGAGGAGTCCAAAGAGCAAGTTTAGAACAAGTAACTGAACCTAGTAGACAAGTCTTTATAGTAACCCAATAGTTACTATCTATCACTCTTGTCTTAAGCCAAGGGTGATATTCTTCAAGTTTAAACTCTTTATAAACCCTACCATCCACACGCACACCACCACCATGGCTAGTCACTATAAACCCAAACAGAGTTAAACCCATGAGAGCTATTATGATGATGACCATGAAGAAGAGGTAGACCCATTATGATGATGACCATGAAGAAGAGGTAGACCCATAAGACCCAAGCTATGTCACAACATGCACCGACTAGACCAGCTATTGATAAGACTAAGATAGCTAGGCCTAAGATTAAAAGTGGCTTCTGAAGAAAATGCTCGCATGTTGTCTTGCTTTTACCCATCCATAGAGCTGATCCTATTAGAACTATTGAGGAGATTAGTGTTAGGATGTTTAAGAATCCTATCACTGTATTGCTCATTCTGTTCATCTTCTCTATGTGATTTTTGTTACTAGATGATTCTTTGAATCTTTTGTCTTTGTGTACTTAAAAATTTTTGGTGACTTGTCTCTCCCTCTATATATATCTAATCACATATGCTTTATAGCTACTTTATAGTACTTGAGAGATTACAATGTTGTTGATAAACATTCACACGTATGATTTAAAGAAAAACATAAAAGAAAAAAGTTGATGAAATTATAAGTGTGTTTGCTACTTTTTATGAGATAATTTATGCGTCTACACTAACTTTAATTTCGTTACTTTTGAATTTTGATGAGTGGCTTTACCTTTTTCCCGATTTATATTTTAAAAATTTATGAGTTTTAACTTTATTATAGTTTCATCGATTTGGATCTTTGTATAAACATCAATTCAAAATGTTTAGTTGATAAGTCTCTTTTCGTAAATGTGGGCTTTATGTTCTTTTTGGTTAGAACTTGGCGATTAAGAAAACTCTTTGGTTTGGTTATACTATCAAGAAAGAGGAGACCATACTTCACAAAGTGGGATGATATGATCATAACCAAACTTCTTAACCATTAAGTAACTTTACTTGCGCAACCTTTTATATTACCTTTTGTTTATGGATTATAAACTTAGATAGGTCACAAGTAACTTTACTTGCGCAACCTTTTATATTACCTTTTGTTTATGGATTATAAACTTAGATAGGTCACAAATAAAAACAATCATATTAATAAAAATAAATACAAAACTAGAAGAGAAGTTTTTTTTTAAAAAAAACTAAATTTAACTAAAATAACAAGTTATTTGAAATGAAAATATTTTAGCTGTCTTTTTGTTATAATATTACCAACTTCATAAAACAAAATCATTTCTAACTTTCATTAATCAATCAAGAGATTTTCATAGTTAATTTTTTTTAATGTTCATCTCATCTACTGAATCAAATCCACCACTTTCAACATCACATATTTAAGTAGGATCATTTTTGTAGGTAAGGTTCTTTTAGAGAGAAGACAAACATTATTATGAACAAATACTAAATAAAAATATAATATTTTTATTTTATAATAGTAAAGGTTGATTTCAAAAAGGACATTTCTATATTATAATATAATAAAAACTTTTGTTATATTTAAATAAAATAAAAAAATAAAAACTTTTGTTCATATCATTTTAAATGATATACATTTGGGTCAATTTCGAAAACGTTTCAGAAATCGGAAATACACATAACAAAACCTTAGTATAACCTTTAATCCCTAAGTCCAGCCACAATAATCGATAAACATTGGTATCGCTTGGATTTACCATGCCCAAGATAACTTAACCGTAATCCACGCAAAAGGAGCATTCAGTGCAACAGTCAGTCCTTCCCAGGCCGAGGAACAGGCTATCTATGAGGCTTGTCTTAAGCTCACAAACTTAGGGTCTCCTGGTACAATAATTTTCTCAGATGCAAAAGCTGTCGTAGAATCTATAAACCGGCACTTACAACGCATCTCACATATCGTAAATTCAGAAGACCAGAATCTGGCCACTTCTATCTCACCACTGACTGAGGATATCTGCAGGACTGCCACCATGGTAAGACCACCTCTACGTTTCCAATA
>CM071716.1:58553042-58564387 GCA_036630335.1 Physaria fendleri | reverse complement strand
CACCAGAATCATCCTCACAAACCTTATTTACAAGTATGCCATTATCAAAAATTAAATTAATAAATTAGTAATGAAAATTAATTATTATATTTAGCTACATCAAAAAATTAAATTAATAAATTAATAACAATAATTAATTACTGCCGACAAAAAAAACAATAATTAATTACTATATTTAGCTAATTACTAAATTAATAACGAAAATTGTTTATTCTAAATAAATTAAGTCATTCACATGTATATCCATAACAATTAAATAATTACTATATTTAGCTATTAATTACTAAATTATTCACATGTATATCCATAACAATTAAATAATTACTATATTTAGCTATTAATTACTAAATTAATTAAGTCGCTTAATTTTACGTTCACATGTATATCAATTGCAATTAATTAATTACTATATTTAATTAATTACTTAAATAATCTCTTATATATTATTTAAGAAACGAAAATGTTTAGTTATCGTCGCCAGAATCGCTCTCACGAAACATATTTACGAACATACCAGTATAATAAAATATCCCCTATATATTATTTGAGAAGCAAAAAGATTTAGTTATCGTTGCCATAATCACTCTCACGAATCATATTTACGAACATGTCATTATATNNACAACCATAAAAATCTAACAACAACTAAATTCTGGAAAAAAAAAATCATCACTGCTATTAAGATATTAGAAAAATATTATATAATTTTGTGTATTATTATTTACTCTTTGGTATTTAAACTATATATATTTTTAAAATATTATATATTATATTTAACGAAAATATTATAATTGAAAAATTAAAGATAAACATTAGTATTTTATATAATCTAACAACTACAACCATAAAAATCTAACAACAACTAAATTCTGGAAAAAAAAAAAAATAATTATCGCTGCTATTAAGATATTAGAAAAATATTATATAATTTTGTGTATTATTATTACTCTTTGGTATTTAAACTATATATTTTAAAAATATTTAATACCGCATATGGTGCGGGAAATCATCTAGTTTTATTTAATCTAACAACTAAAGCCATAAAAATCTAACAACAACTAAATTCCAAAAAAAAAATAAAAAAAATACTGTTAGGATATTAGAAAAATATTATATATCTTTTGTATTATTATCTACTCTTTGGTGTTTAAACTATATATATTTTTAAATATTTAATACCGCACATGGTGCGGGAATCATCTAGTTATGTTTATTACGCTTGTTCCATTGACCGATCACGAGTTTTAGTCTTTGTTGAAAATTTAGACCAATTCAACACTTGATCAAAAAGAAGAATAATACTAAGTTAGGCCAATGATTGACTTGTGCATTCTTTGTAAGGCTAATACCGTAATAATAAATATTGACTTAGAGAACCCAACTAGAATCCAAAGTAGTCAATGTCTTCTTAATCGGCACATGGTCATTCATGTAGAAAATTCAAACTTTGTGATTATATCGATAAGAATCATGAGTACCCAATAACACCACCAGTCACACATTCTCTAAAGAACAAAAAAAAATGGCAAACGAAAGTTGTGAATCAATACTCTGTTTATTTTTCTTCATCGTAAGCTTCAGTGTACTTTCTGTTTCTGCACAAACACATACCTGTGATCAAACTTCTGGTATTTTCAGAGCCAATAGTACTTATGACAACAACCGCCGTCTCATTTTCTCCACTCTTGCTTCTAACGTCACGGCTCACGACGGCTACTTCAATGGTTCCATCGGACTTGGTCAAGACCAAGTCTATGCCATGGGGATGTGCGCTCCAGGTGCTTCACCTGACGCTTGCTCCAACTGTATTGAGAACACATCAGAGGAGTTACAACAGACGTGTCTGAACCAGACAAACGGTGTATTTTGTATTGAGAACACATCAGAGGAGTTACAACAGACGTGTCTGAACCAGACAAACGGTTATTTATGGTCAGGTATGGAAATTCTTTGCTTTGTCCGCTACTCTAACAAGTCCTTCTCCGGACTACTTGGCTTGGATCCATATCGTGTGTTATACAATTCCAATAACATAACAAAAGAAGTCCAGAAGGATTTTGACAGTGTGTGGGACGGTTTAATGTCTCGTGTAATCGAAAGAGCATCTTCACCAGTGAGAAATAATTCGAATGGTGAAGCTGAATATTTTGCAAAGGATGAAGCTCCGGTCCCTGGTTACCTGGACATATCGGTGTTGATGCAATGCAGTCCAGATGTTTCTTCAAAGGATTGTAAACTTTGTCTTGAGAGAAGTCGTGATTTCTATAAGACATGGTACTATGGGAAGAGAGGTAGCATTATATTGCGGCCAAGTTGCTTTTTCCGGTGGGAGTTATATACTTTCACTGGTGCTTTTGATAGTATTCAAATTAATACACCTCCGCCTCCTTCAGAGTCCAACATAACCAAGAAGAAAGGCAAGTCGTCTTGGTAACATTACAGAGCAGATTTGTCATACTCTTTTTGGTTTTCAGTAATAATTTTGATTGTGTACTGTGCAGATAGAGCAATCTCAGCAGGAATTATTGTGGCCATAGTCGTTGCCATTGTTATTGCAATAGTACTGATTGTTGTAGGCTTGTTTATTTGGAAGAGAAGAAAGCAAAATCAAGAAATTGAACTTCCAAGTGAGTTTATCTGTTTCTTTATCTGTTTTATCCTTGGTTTTGTTTTTGGGTTTGAATTTTTTAACGAGCTTACTATTTGGTTTCAAATGAAGCGGAATCTATTCAATTTGATTTAAAGACAATTGAAGCAGCAACTAGCAACTTTTCCGAGAGTAACAAGCTTGGTGAAGGTGGATTTGGTGAGGTTTACAAGGTATATACGCTCGCTCTTTGTCCACCTATCTTGCTGTGAAACATTTGCTTTAGTGGTTGGCCTAATTTGTAAATAATTTCAAAGGGTATGCTCATGAACGGCACTGAAATAGCGGTAAAGAGATTGTCAAAAACATCAGGCCAAGGTGAAGTAGAGTTCAAGAATGAGGTTGTTGTTGTTGCAAAGCTTCAGCACATAAACCTTGTCAGACTTCTCGGCTTTTCGCTACAAGGAAAAGAGAAGTTACTTGTCTATGAATATGTTCCCAACAAAAGCCTTGACTATTTCCTCTTTGGTCTGTTATTCTTAACTTAATTTATACTTTTTGTCGGTGTTTTTATGTCTTCTTGTCCTTTGCTAACTAGGATTATGTCTGAATATGCAGACCCTAACAAGAGAAATCAGTTGGACTGGACAGTGCGACGCAATATCATCGGTGGGATTACTCGAGGGATTTTATATCTTCATCAAGATTCACGGCTCAAAATCATCCATCGTGATCTCAAAGCGGGTAACATTCTCTTAGATGCAAATATGAATCCAAAAATTGCTGATTTCGGAATGGCAAGGATCTTTGGAGTGGACCAAACTGTTGCCAATACAGGAAGAGTAGTTGGAACCTTGTAAGTATATATCATGTTCTGTTCTATTGATTAAGTATCCATATATGCTTTGGTTATTGATTAACTTGTGTTATTGCAGCGGTTACATGTCTCCCGAGTATGTGACACATGGCCAGTTCTCTATGAAATCTGATGTGTATAGCTTTGGAGTATTGATTCTTGTGGAGACTTTGGGAGAACAAATCACTGCCTGAGCTCATAGATCCCAGTATGAGAGGAGATTATAAAAGTGATGAAGTCATCAGATACATTCATATTGGGCTGTTATGTGTTCAAGAAAATCCTGCAGATCGACCATCAATGTCTACGATTTACCAAATGCTCACAACCAGCTCAATAACTTTGCCTGCGCCTCTGCCACCTGGATTTTTCTTCAAGAACGGGCCAGGATCGAACCCATTAGCCCAGACCTGGATTTTTCTTCAAGAACGGGCCAGGATCGAACCCATTAGCCCAGAAATCGGAGCAGGGTCGACCCAGCAACAAGTCTTTTACCAATTCTTCAGTAGATGAAGCAACCATTACCTATGTTACGCCACGTTGACAATCTATCATGTTCTGTTCGGTTAATTAAATTTCCATATAGGCTTGTAAGTTGTTTTATGTCCGTAAGTGAAAAAGATTTTCTAACGATCAGTTTTCTAACGATCAGTTTCAGGTTCACTGATTCTGTAGAGTAGAATGAATTGTGTGTATTTCAAAATGTAAGATCATTACAAATATATACAGACAGAGTTGTACAGCAGGGAAAAGTAAAAATATAAAGTATATATAATGAAGCTAATAGCTATTGTTTTGGGATCTCGTCGTTAAGGTGATAGCTGTTGTCATGGGATACCCTTTTTAATTGTGATTGCATGAGTGATGGAATCATAAATTCTATATCTGTTATACACCCTCTGAAGATGTAGGTAGTTCTCAAATATGAGTGATGGAATCATAAATTCTATATCTGTTATACACCCTCTGAAGATGTAGGTAGTTCTCAAATTCCAATCTTGTTTCTTAAGTCGAGATATCAAAGACGAGGTAGTGGCTTGGTTAACATATCCGCAAATTGGTCCTTGGTAGAGACATAAGAGTTTCGGAGAGTGCCAACTTGAACATTGTCTCGGATGAAGTGGTAGTTAAGCGCTATGTGTTTAATTCTCGTGTGCAACATTGGGTTTCTAAAGAGATGTGTAGCACAAACATTATCAAAGTATATACGACCAAAGTTGTCAAAAGTTGAAAATCTTACAATAATGGAAAGAAGATATTCACTGCAAAGAAGAAAAGAAAACTTGAGTGTTTAGCAATGAAATAAGGAAAAAAGAAGTTTTCTAATTGAATATTAATCCTTAAAGAAATAAATAGGAAATGTAGTATGACAAAAGGGTTAGCCGTTGAAATCGAGTTCTTTGTGTAAGCATAACATCACAGTTTCTCTTAAGAAGAAACAGAAAGATCTGCGATAAGGTGTTAAGAGTAGGAAATATCAAAGAAGTGTAAAACATATTTAAGTATTTTCTATTGAAGTTGAAATCTAGAAGTTTCGAGATTGATGGTTGAATTAACAGATCCATCCCACAGTGTCAGATGCTGTTTGACTTGTGTCTACCACTGAAGAGAACTAAGCAGAAAAAATGACATGAAGAGAGTGCAGAAGAAGGTAGAGATTTTTTTTCTTTTAAGTATCGTTACTCCGATTAAAAAAAAAAAAAAAATTAAAAAAAAAAAAAAAATACAGAGGAGATTTTGTAAGCTATTGTCTTCGAATTTCGCATTAAAGTGATAGCTATTGTGATTGCTATTGTCTTGGGATATCTTATTTTTTTTATTGTGATTGCAGTTGCTTGAGTGATAGATTCCATATCTGTTACAGATAACAGATTTAACATAGAAAAGCTCTTCTGGAAATAAGAAATAACAAGCTAGGGAGACAAGCAGCCAAAAGAACAGAGGATTAAATCAAATTAAGATCTTAGTGGCAAATGGCAATAATTATGTTTTTCAAGAAGAAACGTGTAATGATATACATCTCATAAATGCTTGTGGATACAATTACAATACAAAGATTCAGGAACGATAGATTCATCTTCAACGAGGATATACATCCGTGATTGATGCATCGTCAACAGACCCTATGAGAGACTTGGTCGTTGAATACGTATCAAGCGGGTCTTTTTGGGGTCTACTCTGAAAGAACAGACCTGGTTGCCTAGGCACAGATAAAGTCATTGTGTTACTAGTAAGCATTAGTACAATGGTTGACAATGTCGGACGCTCCACAGGATCTTCTTGAACACATAAAAGACCGATATGGATACATCTACTAACTTCACTCCTTTGACAATTATCTGAAATAGCTGGATCCACAAGTTCTAATGGTGTCCCGTTACTCCAAAGTTTCCACGCCTAGAATATCAATAGATCAATCAAGAACTTGCAACAATAGGGAAATATGAAACTAGATTGGTTGAAATCTTACATATGAGACCAAGTCGTGTGCACCGTCTGTTTGGTAGAAGCTGCTATTCGATTGGTTGAAATCTTACATATGAGACCAAGTCGTGTGCACCGTCTGTTTGGTAGAAGCTGCTATTCTTCTTACCGCTTATAATCTCAAGAACTAACACTCCAAAGCTATAGACATCCGATTTCATTGAGTACTGACCATGCATTGCATACTCAGGAGACATGTAACCACTGTAATCCAAACAAAAAACTGTGTTAGCAATAGACTGTTCAGCAGAGTTTAACTTGAGAGAAGTTAGGAAGTAGACTTACTAGGTACCAACTATTCTGCTTGTGTTTTCCTCTGTTTGGTCCAATCCGAAGATCCTAGCCATTCCAAAATCTGCAATTTTAGGATTCATATCCGCATCCAAGAGAATGTTACTCGCTTTGAGGTCCCGATGTATGATTGTGAGTCGTGAATCTTGATGAAGATACAGAATTCCTCGAGCAACACCACCGATAATCTTGTACCGCCTAGTCCAATCCAGCTGGCCTTGCTTTTCAGGGTCTGTCCACATCCATAATAAATCACAGTTAGCTGTAATCATTCGCACCCCCAAGTGTCAAGAATCATTGAAACAAAGCATCAAATGGAACTAACCAAAGAGAAAGTAATCAAGGCTTTTGTTGGGCACATACTCGTAGACTAGTAACCTTTCTACTCCGTCTAGACAAAACCCAAGAAGTCTAACCAAATTTCTATGCTGCAGCTTTGCAACAAGAACAACCTCGTTCTTGAACTCTACATCACCTTGTCCTGATGACTTCGATAGTCTCTTCACCGCAACTTCTGTCCCATCCGATAAAATACCCTGTTGTATTCATCAGCATCAACCCATTAAACACATTAAGAGAAAATAACAGAAGCTCAATGCAGTTGAGTAACTAAAACTACCTTGTAAACCTCACCAAATCCACCTTGACCGATCTTATTAGTCACTGCAAAATCATTTGTTGCAGTTTGAATTGTTCTATAATCCATCTGCAGTGAGTCTGCGGTTGTGATATCATCTCCTGTTGCACAACGGAAATATTAGAAGCACGAAAACACAATGATACTAATAAACTAAAGATCTTTCATCAGTTGAAATGTTTACCATCAAATACAGATGGGGTGTCGTAACGCTTCTTTGCCCTTCTTGCAAGGAAACAATAACCAGCTATAAAAAGTAGAACAGCTACTATTATAGGCACAACAATGGCTATCACTAACACCTTTGAATTCCCACCTTTCCCTGCGTTTCAATGATCATTTACTTAAGTATAAAATCAATCGAAAGGACAAAAGTTTCCCTATTGCTATGTCTAATTTCAAGAAATCAGAAGAAGGAGACAGAGCTCTGACCAGATCGCGGAGGAGCTGATACAGGAGGAGGAGGTGGTGGTGTTCTAACGGCGGATGCGTTGTAGAACTCGTAGAGTTCATATCTTGAAATACAGCTGGGAGAAAGAGTTTGTGCCCCAAGTTTGTCAGTGGGCATCCGATTGATGATCTGTTGCAGACAACGGGAACAGTCTTGAGGCGTCAGATCAGCTGTGCACTGAACCAGTCCATACAAACTCTGAAACGCAGTAAAATTTGTTTTCACCGCATCGAATTTTCTGGAGCTGTTCGCAGCTACAGTGGTGGCTTGGCTCAAAGTGGGCACAACCAATTCACTTAACCGTTCTAGTTGGTTAGACGTAACATTCCGGGTGTTAATAAACGTAATTACGCCGTCGATTGTCATGGTCGAGAGAATATTCCGGTTAGAGTATCTAAGCACACACTCATCGTAATAGAGCACGACCTCTTTCTCCTTGGGGCACCGTGATAAGGTGTCGTTGACTGCAAAGACGACGCAATTACGGCAAACTTCAGTCGATACATCTCCACGGCAATTGAAAAGTCCGGTAACCCTGTCGGGAGCTTGACCCGCGGTGGCGTTTTGGAATCCAGTGGAATATGAGGCGTTGGGGGAAGAGAGAGAAGACAAGAGAGTTCTGAGATTGGTGAAGTAAGTGCTGTTCCTTGTGTATGTTGTCGTATTTGGACAAAGATTGTATACGAAAGTGGGATCTTGAGCAGAGACTCTGAAACTAGTGAGAAAGGAAAGCGTGAAAAGGAAGAAGAAGAAGAAGAAAGAGGCGTGAGAAAGCATAATTGGGCGTTCTTGATTTGGGTGTCTTCTCATCAAGAAGCTTTGGAATGAGTCAATATATGAAATAAAATTGTTTTTTTTTTGTTTGTTCTCTTGCTATGTGGCTAGTGTCGAAGCTTTTGTCATTTGTTTAGAGTGCGACGAAAAGTCAAGGTCAAAGTAAACGCAGTCTTGTATTGAATTTTCAGGTCTTGTCCAACTTGTGTTGCGCTACCAATCCATTTTTATTTCAATGTAGAAAGATGCGAAATTGGGAATTGAAAAGTAATTCATATAGCTGAAGGAAATTAATTATGGAACAAAAAGAAGGAATTTTTTTTATCAAAACAGTCAAAATTTGAAAACACTTATATCCAAATCTAAGCTTAAACTCTAGCTTTTTAAAGGGGATCTTGAGCAGAGACTCTGAAACTAGTGAGAAAGGAAAGCGTGAAAAGGAAGAAGAAGAAGAAGAAAGAGGCGTGAGAAAGCATAATTGGGCGTTCTTGATTTGGGTGTCTTCTCATCAAGAAGCTTTGGAATGAGTCAATATATGAAATAAAATTGTTTTTTTTTTGTTTGTTCTCTTGCTATGTGGCTAGTGTCGAAGCTTTTGTCATTTGTTTAGAGTGCGACGAAAAGTCAAGGTCAAAGTAAACGCAGTCTTGTATTGAATTTTCAGGTCTTGTCCAACTTGTGTTGCGCTACCAATCCATTTTTATTTCAATGTAGAAAGATGCGAAATTGGGAATTGAAAAGTAATTCATATAGCTGAAGGAAATTAATTATGGAACAAAAAGAAGGAATTTTTTTTATCAAAACAGTCAAAATTTGAAAACACTTATATCCAAATCTAAGCTTAAACTCTAGCTTTTTAAAGACAAGAGGCATGATCTAGTGGTAAGACGCACACCTCTTTCAATATATTATGGATTTAAGTTATTTCGGAGGTAAGTGGGAAATCACAAGGCAAGAAAAAAGGTCTAGTTTTTATAAAAGTTTATGTATTTTATTGTGAAACTACGTTTGATATGTTGATTGCAAAGAGATAACACTATTTTATAGGTGTGATTTTTAGGATTTCAAAGATGCTATTTACTAGTAGAACCGTTTAGATCTTGACAAAAAAAAACCGTTTAGATATATACCGTTGGCAAAATAACCGTTTAATTACTAGGAACAGAGTAGTATGTCTAAAAAAAAGGGCAATGATCTCGTATGTTCTTATTAGAAAAAATTTAATCTCAACGTCCTTTTATAGTCTCAAATGTACTTAATAATAATGATAATACAATTTCACCTTTAAAAAAAGTTTCTTTTTATTTTTCTTATGTCAATTTTAAATATTAATCTTATAAATCCTAAATCCCAAATTAAAAATTATAAGCCCAAATCTCAAATTATAAACTCTAAATTCTAAACTAATTATACTCTAAATCCTAAACTCTAAACTCTAAACCAAAACCTCAAATTATAAACTCTAAACCCTAAACCTTAAATTCTAAACCAATCCCAAATTATAAATTCTAAACCCTAAACCCTAAACTCTAAACCCAAACCCCAAATTATAAACCTTATAAATTCTAAACCCTAAACCCTAAACTCTAAACCCAAACCCCAAATTATAAACCATAAACCCTAAATTCTAAACCCAAACCCCAAATTATAAACCCTAAACCCCAAATTATAAATTCTAAACCATAAACCCTAAACACTAAACCCAAACCCCAAATTATAAACTCTAAACCCTCAACTATGAATTCTAAACTCAAACCCCAAATTATAAATTCTAAACCCTAAACACTAAACAATAAACCCAAACCCCAAATTATAAACTCTAAACCCTAAACCCTAAATTATAAACCCAAACCCCAAATTATAAACCCTAAACCCCAAATTATAAATTCTAAACTGTAAACCCTAAACACTAAACCCCAAACCCCAAACTCTAAACCCTAAACCCTAAATTCTAAACCCCAAATTCTAAACCCTAAACCCTAAATTCTAAACCCAAACCCCAATTATAAATTCTAAACCCTAAGACCTAAAATTTAAACCCAACCCCAAATTATAAATTATAAACCTTAAAACCTAAATTCTAAATCCAAATTCTAAATTCTAAACCCTAAACTCCAAATTATAAACTCAAATCTTAAACTATAGTGAATTTTGTTATTTAGTTTAATTTTATTTTAATAATTGAAGTTTTTTTAAATTATTTCCGTTTACGAGTAGAACGAACGATTAAGTAGTAATAGAAGGTATATAAGGGTTTTTGGTCTTTTAAACATTAAACAAAAAAAAAAAAAATATATATATATAGTACTTCATGATAAAAAAAAAAGAAAGAATATATATATATATATATAGTACTTTTCCTTTCATCAAATGTCGTAGATCCATTCTTAAATAGACTTAGTTGAAATTTGGAATCTTTGTTTACTTTTCTTCTTCTTTTTTTTTGGTCGGCATTGTTTACTTTTCTTCAACAACTGTAAACTGATATAAGAAAGTTCTAGGGTGTTTTTTTTCTTTGTCATCTTAGTTTGGTGAATTAAATAGTTCTAAAAGTTAACAAATTGGAATATTACAAACCAAACAAGACACAGATGCTAAACTAAACATAAGTTTTAACGGCATTATAATAAAGAAGTAAACTAAGATTAGAGCCGACATTATTTGAGATCCAATATAAAACTAAAATTCGGCAACTTTCAGCTAGATGATACCCCGAGTCATGGGTGGATTTTATTGTATTATAGATGTTAAATAATATTTGTAATGATATAATTTACAAATTAGATGTTAAATAATATTTGTAATGATATAATTTACAAATATTCTAACGAAAAAAATTTATTTACCCACGAACAATTGACATATCATAATATTTCCCCACGAACTATTGTCTTCTTTCTAAATCTCCATGAAATCAAAATTGCATACTTATTTGCCCATGAAATTGAAATTCAAACAAATTGAAATTCAAACTTTCAATTTCGTGGGCAAATAAGTTTGTAACTTTTATTTCACGGACAAATAAGTCTACAACTTTAATTTCATGGGGATATAAAAAGAAGACAATAATTTGTGGATAAATATTATGATATGACAATAATTCGTGAGTAAATAGGTTGTTCTTCTCTAAGCGTTTTTCGGAAATAAGGTCCGTGAGAGTAATTCTGGAGACGACACCTAAGCGTTTTTGCTTCTCAAATCATATATAGGGGATTATATGATTATGAATATGTAGATTTTTTATAAGTGTTTGTTTAATATATAT
>CM071716.1:58409651-58420277 GCA_036630335.1 Physaria fendleri | reverse complement strand
ATACAACAGTTGCTACTCCGTGACCGCTTAGGTCTTGCATAAAAGATGCCATAACCGTTCTTCCGAGTCAAACCCACGATTAAGCTTCTATTCCATTTTGGGTTCTTCCATTTTCACATCAACACTTCCACTAGCTCCTGCAGTGTTCTCTCCCTCCCCCATATTCAGATCGACCCTGCCTCTTACGGGTTTTGTTTCTTCGGCCAAGCCCTCCATCTCAACACTGTTCCCTCCCCCATATTCAGATCGACCCTGCCTCTTACGGGTTTTGTTTCTTCGGCCAAGCCCTCCATCTCAACACTGTTTAGGTTTGGCTTGGTATTGTCTTCATGAGACTTGCATTTTTCAGAGGGAGCCGAAAGGATCTTGCTAATGTTACCGATAATAGATTCGAGTGAACTTAAATTCTTACTTAGCTTGCTACTCGGTGGTTGGTTATTTACATATGCTTGGAGTGATTCAAGAGCGTTCTCATCAAAATCTTTGCACATCTAGAAAACCGCAGAAAGATTAGTCTGATAAACTGGTTTTAGACATTAACTTTACACCAAAGAAGTACAGCTTACCTGGTTGTAACGTTGAGCTATTTCAACCCGTGCTTGGTTGTTATCAACAGCAGCCACCATAATTTCTTCTGAAGCTGCAGTGAGATTCAGAGAACGTGAATTTGAAAAAAAAAAAAGAAAAAAAGAAAAAAAACATGATGGAACTTACTGATGGGATCAATCTTAGGAAGTTCATTAAGCATTTCATCATCAACCATAAAAAAGCTTTCTCCCCCTTTGTCAGGGACCTTTGAATCACCTTCTGATTCTTCAGTAGGCATAGATGATGAACCACAAAGTCCCTGCAACCAGAGATTCAATCAAAGTCAAACTATTCAGCGCAAAACATGTAAATGGGAACCAACAGTGCATATACCACAACATACATAATATTCCTCCGCGTATTCATAATTCAACGCCTTCTCCAAAAGCAGAACTCGCTTTTTCACAAACTCAACAAGTCGTCTCTGCATGTCCCGATAGTAGAACATCGAGTTTCCTTGAGCTCCATCAGCAAAAGCATTATTGTTCCCAGTAATACCGCTTCCAGGACTCTGGTTAGTCTGTGCTCCCGGAGCGGTGCTTCCATTACCATTCTGCACCTGCAAGCCAGCTTGTTCAACGGCAGACAAACTAATTTGAGGGAAGTTCAATTCTTTGCAGATAAGCTCTTGGATCCCCAGCTCTTTGTCATCAACAATAGCTTGCCATCGTCCATACCCATGCCTAAAGATCCAAATTTCCAGAGAAGGAAAAACAAATTGTGGCAAGTGTTGGAAAATGAAAAGAAAATAAAAACATTTGGCGAAAACAGCAGTGCAGGGTCTCATACTTTAAAACAGCACGTATCATTATCTTGTCATGTTCTTCCTTCCAAAATTTTCCACTTCTCAATCCTGGGAATCTTTCAAGAATGCGGGAAGGAAAAACAGGTTTCACTGGATGATCTTCTACAAATTTCACCTGTCAGGCCAGGAAAAAAAAAAAAAAAAAAAAACAAAAACAGGTTTCACTGGATGATCTTCTACAAATTTCCCCTGTCAGGCCAGGAAAAAAAAAAAAAAAGAGAAACTCGGGATCAAAACATCAGGGCGATAAGCTTGAGAAACAAAACGACGACAACAAGAATAAAAATTCTACAAGAAATTCGAAAGGCTGCTTCATTTATTTCTGAACAAAGTGACGGGAAACAGAGAAAATGAAGCAGAGCATAACCACACGTTTTACAACATGAATGCAGATAAAAACCTTAGGTTCTCGATCTTAAGAGTGGTTCGAAAAAAATATAATTACTGTACTAAAAATTGATATAGATCAAAACTATAGCCTAGAAGCAATAATAATAATATTTTTTTAAAAAAAAAAATTGCTTGATTTCTAGCATCATCTAACTCAATACTCAATGTCCACAAAAACAATGAAAAAAGCAATACACAAATTCCAGTCACCATGTGGCAGAACTGTGCATCGGCTCTGAGAAGACAACTCAGATAAAGGAGAGACCTTATTACAAGACTACAATGACAGACTCACCTTCTCCTGTACTAGTATCAGAACGGCAATTCTGAGTAGAACATCTTCTATTCTAAGTCCTTCCTTGGGCACACCATCTAAAGACAAAGATCATTATAGTAATATTAGAACATCTTCTATTCTAAGTCCTTCCTTGGGCACACCATCTAAAGACAAAGATCATTATAGTAATCAACAATCAAATATAAAGAAAAGCAGCTAATAACAAAAAGATCAATTATCAATCACCTGAAAAGTTTGGAGAATTCACGTCAATATCTTCAGCAATATGCTTCAAGAAGATTATTCCATACCTGAGAAACAGTCATTAAACAATCAGTTGATGAAATGGGATTGGTCTTCGCAACGAATAAACCAGAAAGACTTTTTATAGTTGTATGTCTTTTGTAAAGAAGCAGAAAAGAAGAGCATTAAAGGGTTGAGACCATACTCTTTTATTTCGTCATAGGTCTTCTGCTTCAAGCGAGGAACAAACTCCTTCCAATCATAATTGCCAACTCCATACCTACAAGTTTTTTGGCCATTCGGAGAAACTTGTAAATTCTGTGCAGCACAAGGCCGAGGATTATATTCTTGCAACGGAATAACTTATGGTGTCTAAAAGTCCTACTGGAAAGAAGATACCTCATTAAGGTCTGTACAAAAATGGCCCTTTGACTCTGGTTGAAACCCAGTACTCTGAATGATTTCCCTTCACCTTCTACCAAAGGAGTTGGTTCCAAGTTATCTACGGAAAAAAAAAAAAAAAAAAAAAAAAAAAAAAAAAAAAAAACTGATCTAATAGATTGCACACTTTTAATATCACTAGTTCCAGCTAAATTACAAATCAAAAAAATTCGGGAACGTGGAAATACCCTGACCCCTTTTTCTGTATTGCCGTCGACCCAACTGAGCTCCTTGTCCCAATGCTTCACCATCTGACTCGGCTTCATAACTTTCATCCCCATCAGAGCTCACATCTTCCAAACCAGCAAGATCATCTTCTTCAATGGATATCAACTATGAAAAAATCCCACAGAAAATGAAAAATATGAAACAATGATGGCAGTAAAACAATGTATATTTGTTGGTAATTGAGCCATATCAAGTAAATGAAGTTTGAAACAAGTCGTATTTCTTGCAGTAGAAAACAGAATACTATAATTATTTGAACCTCAACTCAATTAGTTGATCCAACATGAAACCCTCAAGATCTGTTGAGACAGTTGATACAACAAGGCATAGAGTATTTATTGGACTCAGGCAACAAAATTATTACTTCCTGGATTTACCTACCTAGGGAAGTCAGAAGGGAAGAACTAGTCGACAGAATGAGAAAGATAAAGATGGTGAATAACTCAGTTATCTATATGATGCCATGCCACAATTGGATAAGGGGAATCCAAGAAGAGACTAAACCTGCTTGCGACTTCTCTTCCTTTTCCCAAGAGCATTAAGCTCCTCAGCCTGGTGCAGCTCAAATTTATCTTTTAACAACTCTTCCCAATAACTTGCTCTATCAAATGTGCCTGCTGAAGTTTTGATTTCAGCAGCGACTCCCTGGGCCTCTAATGCTGCGGCCTCGTTTTCATCAATATACTCAAAATTTGCCACCTTAAGAACAGGTAAATCACAGAATCATACAAGGGAGATCATTTTCTGAGTAAATTTAATACAGTTATCTACACAACGAAAGACAAAACAATGTTTTAGGGCATTCAAATATTAAGAGGTGACAAGCAGTAGCAGACACAGATGTGTGTTTCAGCTGAGTCTAAAGACCACTCAAATAACATATTCAGTGTAATCAGGATTCCAAATGATTTAACCAAATGAATAAATTGGCTTAATCAACATCATCACAATCATAAATTCTAAAATTGGCTTAATCAACATCATCACAATCATAAATTCTAACGAAGTCCTCATCAATATACACTTTCTAAAGACTGTTATAAGCAACCAGGCGAACTGGATCAAAATGCATGAATCCTCCAAACTTAGCAATTAATAATTTGACTAGATTGTGCAAGGAATTTTGATAGCCACCAACAGTCTGAATACCACGGAATATAAGAACACAAATAACCATAGATTCCAATGGATCATTAAAAATCAGTGAACACTGATTCAGGGATAAATAATCGAAGATGAAGAATAATAAGAGACAAGAAAACCTTGAATGCCTTTAAGAATCCATTCTCCTCTTCATCATCCACTGCAACTTCCTCAGCCTCCACGAGATCACGATCAAGTAATCTGCAGAACAAAAGATGGTGACTAATAATGAAATATGTCGATGCATTTGATCACAACAGCTTCCACTATTAAGGAGCAATCCGAAAGATCAGATATCCTTGTTAACCATAAACAAAACAACAGGGAAGGAGTAAGGAGTATATTACTTGTCTATAGCCGCATCGTCATAATGAATTTTTCCCAACTTTCTGGCTTCTTCATCTTCACTAGCAAAAAGCTCCTTTGATCCATATCTGATGATGTCATCTAACTCTTCCTAAATTGCATTTAGCAGACGAAAACAAACAAATACTTGGTGACAAACAATCAGTAAATATGGCCAAAGGTATTCTTCTAGAATTTCTACCTTCCAACTCCAATCTGTTAGAAATTTGTAAACATGCCAAAGGTATACCTTCAAGCAATAAAAGTATTACCTGGTTCATGTTTTGTGTTTTGAGTTTCCCAACGACAAGATGTTCAAGAACCATTTTCTTTTTAGTCAATTGCATCATCCTCTCTTCAATGGTGCCTCTGTTTATGAGCCTGTAAATCATCACCTAAAGACAAATGTGAGGATAGATTAGTGAAACAAAAAATTCGACAAATCTGGGAGATAAGTTAAATGTTAAAACCTTATTTGTTTGGCCTAGTCGATGAGCTCTAGCCATTGCCTGAAGATCAGCATGAGGATTCCAGTCACTACATAAACAGTTAAAAAGAAATCAATCATAAGTCATTAAAATGTGAACAGGTGTAAACCAAAAGAGACTGTCATCCAAGCAGGAGCTGACTGACGTCACCCACATTGCATGCCTATGAATTTTTCTTTTTAATTAACAAGATAGCGGATAAATATTTGTGTGATCTTCATGCCGTCTTAGAACTTTTATGTTCAAGAAATAGCTGTTCTTGTAAAAATAAATCCCAGTTACCTCTTTATAACACATTCATCAACCAGAACATCTACTTAAAGAATACATATTCCAAAATTCATGCTATCAAGCCAAATAGGTTTTCTTATGGCTTACTACAATAACTATGGAAAGCGGACAGAACTATAGATGACACTATGAGAAGCTGAAATTCAAACCTGTCATATATGATCACTGTATCTGCGGTTGCAAGATTTATTCCTAAGCCACCAGCTCTTGTAGAGAGCAAAAAACAAAATCTGTTAGAGTTTGTGGCATTAAACCGATCTATGCGTATTTGCCGCTCAGCTCCGCCAACCTTTCCATCAATTCGCTCATAGTTCCAGTTCTAACAGCAACAAGAAAATGAAGAGCACAAGTCATATGAAGGATATTCCTAAATTGCATATATAAAAAAAAAGAAAAACAAAAAACAATCTCAAGTGCATGGGTCAGCAAAGGTAATGAAATGGTGGAATGGTAAAGATTCATGGCATTTCAAGTAATCATCGAGGGAATAAAGAAGTTATATTACCAACAGAGTAAGTTATGCCACAAACTCTAACAAACTAATTGCAGCTACCAATAAAAACAACTCTACCGTTTTCAAGATAGAGTCCTCAGGCGCAATTATAAAAATACAAGGAAGCAAAACTGACAAGGGCTGAATGGTATTCTACAGGAAAAAAATAACAATGAAAACCTACTGAAACAAAATGCACATATAAGAATCTCAGATACCTTATAGGAACAATAGTCTTCAAGTAAGTCCAACATGTGTTGAAACTGTGTGTATACAAGGACTCTGTGCCCTTGCTCTTTCAGTTTGACCATCATTTTATCTAGAAGTAGGAGCTTTCCAGAAGATTCCAAAAGTTGTCTTTGATACATATATGAAAACGTCAATGCAAAAGTTAACAGATGAGTTTAGTTACTAAGTAGTAATAAGCATAAATAACCAGTTTAGGGAAATGAGATCTTACTTGAAAGCATCATTTGAATCGTGAATAACTGGTTCAACACCCTCCAACATGTAAGGATGGCAGCAAACCTTCCGTAATTCCATCATAATGTTATTAAGGGAAATCTGAAACAAAATAGACCAACACAATCAACAGATGAATTACAGAGACCTGGTATCTACAGAGGGCCACCTATGAGGTATACGGATACAAGAAGAGTATACAAATATTAAAAAGAACTTACTTGAGCACCTCCCTTTTTTGTCAATAGTTGATAATTACGAGTATAAATAGCTTTGTAATATTCTTTCTGCAAGCTGCTCAAATCAACACGCAAAATGAGCTCCTTTTTGGGGGGCATGTCTTTCATTACGTCTTTCTTTACCCCTGCAAAAACAATTAAAACGACACTGCATGGTTAGATAATTAAATTGTTACTTTGAAAGATTCCCTCCAACCGAACTTTTGAAACTTATATACAATAAAAAGATGACCAATAAAGTTCTGGTTAATACTTCTGAGCAAATGTGGAGCCAACATTTTATGCAGTCTTGAAATCTGCTCCTCTTGATTAATATCTTTGAACTCCTCCTGGAACTCCTCCAAACTTCCAAACTGAAGTATTGAGCAATCAAATAAAATGTTAGCAACAAAAAATTCTATCAAGTATGTGGATTTGTTTAACTTTGCTATTCTTTGAACACCTTCCCCGCATCAAGAAAATGCATGAGCATAAAAAGTTCATCCAAGTTGTTCTGTAAAGGCACCACGCAATCATCAGTGACATATAGCAACTAATCAGGTGAGAAATCAGCACACGATAATATATACCAATAATCATTGCAAATCAAAATCTACTATGCTCAAGTTCAACTTTTGAAAGTATAATCTCGCAGCTTCAAAATCAAATGACAAACCTGAAGAGGGGTCCCTGTCAGAAGAATGCGATGGTTACTTGAATACTGTGTCAATGAAGAGAACAGCTTTGAATCCTTATTTTTCAGTCGATGACCTTCATCAACAATCTGAGCCAAGGAAATGTTATTAAGCCGAGACAAGTAAGAGAAAGTAATGTCTCACCAGGGAATAGGAGTTACCATGCACTCCCACTTAATTGGTTTTAGAACTGCCGTGTCTAGGTTGATCATCTCATACGATGTGAGGAGGACATCAAACTTGATTCTTTTTTGTTTACTTTCACTACTGCTTTGTCCAGATTTCTTTTTTTTAATCTTTTTCTGATCTTTTGAAAAGTAAAACTCATGTTCTCTGATAACCGCTCGAGCTTGCGAAGTGCCAAAATACATGACCTACCCGTCAAGAGACCACGGAGATCATTTCGTTAACAAAAAACATAGACATACGACAAAGACACAAATCATTGTGCGTCTAACTGCACGCATACCACATTCATCTGTGGGGCCCATGTGGCAAACTCTCTCTCCCAATTCCGCAGAGTTGAAAGAGGAGCAATAACCAAATGTGGGATGAGGTTTTCCTTGAAAAGTGAAGCTAAAAGGGCAATGCTTTGAATTGTTTTACCTGTAACAGGAAAAAACTCACAATATTACAAAAGTGAAAGAAAAAAGCCTCTAGCAGTAGATTAAAAGATCTATGTGACCACCAGGGTGGGATAATTAAAAATATACCTAGCCCCATTTCATCAGCAAGAATTACATGCGTCTGCTTTGACCACGAGAACCGCAAAAAATTAAGTCCCTCTAACTGGTAGGGATGCAGCAAACCTTCAATAACAGAAAACAAGATGATCATAGCATCTACAAGTACCAAAGATGGTAAGTGTTTATGGTATAAGTTAAGTTGACCCAAATACCTCTGAGAAATTCAGGAGTACGATCAAACTGTTGGAAGTCTCTGGGATTTCGTTTATGGTCAACATCTTTACCTCTGCGAGTTCTAGAATTTATATCCTTGAACCTCTGAATTTCATTCTGAAAGGTTGAGATGTCTGATTCTGTCTCCCAATAGCATTCATCATAAGAAAGCTCTTTGTATTTCACAAGATATTCCAGCTCACCATCTTTCTCTCTATATCATAAATGAAAACATTACAACACTAACAAATGATTAAATAGGAAAATGGTAACTCTTAAAAAGAAAGGGAAGTTTAAGCAGGTCATTTATCATATTTCAAAAACTCAAAAGCTTGATAACATATTCTTTCTTATAGAGTAACTACGTAGAAGCAGTATATATAAACGTATTTTGATAAAGTAGAGCTATGGTGAAAAGACATGGATTATGTCAAAAGAAGTATAAAAAAAAAAAAAAAAAAAAAAAAATCTTCAAAATATGAGGAAATGGAAGCTATGGCATCACATATTATGCAAGGTAATAAGAATCTTACACATTCGGGGCATCTCCAATTTTCAACGGAAGCATCTTTAAGAGGTGGAAATAGGCATTTAGCGTGGAAAGTATATGTGCATGTATTGCAGCTTACAAGATTTGCACTTTCCCCACAAGCATGGCAGGCATTTTCTTTCTTTACATTCAGAGCAACAACAAAAAGGGATTAAAGTAGACAGAAAAAAGGCAGTAACAGCTGAACAATAAGCTTATGGTAAGACACAAACCGCATCAGTTCTAACAATAGCTTCAACTTGCTCAAGGGTCTGATCTTTTTTAGGAACAAAGTCTTCATCATCAGATTCATATAGGTTATATACTGGTTTCCTGTCTGATCGTAAACGAAGCCTCTCCACCAAGCTACTCATATTCTGCACAGAAAGCATGCCTCCCATCAATAAGCTTAAACATCCATATACAACATAAATAAAAACCGGTGCAGTGTCAGTTATGAAGCAAGAAGAAAACTTTGAGACTAGATTTTTCTACTGGATGATACATTCCATGAGTGAGCTCTACTACCTAAATAAAAATCACAGAAGAATTTTTTGATTTCCAAACTAAGAAAATCTAGGGATAGTTTGTACGATGGCTTTGAACTCTATTCTCAATATCTTTACTTGGTACGATCAGTCTTTGAGATCGAAAAAAACCAAGCGAGCAAGATTGAAGAAGCTTGTGAAAGAGAAACACAAAGATATAGATATAAAAAAATAAATCAAACAAACCCTAACCAAAATACCCAACAAAACAGAAACAAAAGAAACAATTGAGCTTCCAAATGTGATTACGCAGAACTCGAATTAACAACCAAGTATTGCCATTTCAGTAAAAGATAATAAAAATGAAAAACCCAAACCCGAGATTCTTCAAACTCAAGTTGTACACAAAGGAAGGGTAAGAGTAACTTAATTCAAAGGCGAAAGTTGAGAAGTCGACAGCAATTTACTACTGTGGAATATTGAGGAATGTGGAGCAGAGAAGAGTGTGGAAGAGAAAGGAGAAGACGAACCTTTTAATTGTTCGGATCCGTTTCGCCTGCGAAGTAATATCTAAAACTTGTAATCAGACCCGCATGATTCTTATATTTTTTTTTTTTTGAGTGCTAATCTCCCATGCCCCAATATCTTAATTCAATTTCTCCGAAACCCCCTATTTTCCCTTCTAATTTTCTTCAATTAATTTTATTATAAACATTAACAAATGACCAAAAAACCAGACAGTTACCTGCATATTTACAATTTCATCTCTATTTTCTTTCCAACTGCCGGTTATCATCTCTCCACTTTTTTTAAGTTAATTAGTTTTTTTTTTTTGTTGAAATTGAAACAATCGTTCTTTTGGGCATTGATGGGATCACATATTCAAACAGATCTCTACATTTTGTTGAAATTGAAACAATCGTTCTTTTGGGCATTGATGGGATCACATATTCAAACAGATCTCTACATGTGATCTGATTCTTCCTCTGAATATATCGAATTCGAGATTTGACTCGGGAGGGTTGTTGGAGTCGGCGACGAGATTTTAACGGAGAAAATGGTGGAAATCCGCGTTGTTGTGGCTGCAAACATTCAAGCTCTAATTAGGTTTTTTAATCTCATTGACAGTGAAGCTCGTGTATTTGAAAGAAAGTGGATTTTTGAACAAAATAAGCAATTGTGTTGTGCGTGGCGAATAATGGTGAAAAAGGTTGTAAAATTTATCATAAGGATTATGAAACGATGGTTCCTCCGTTCTTCGCGAAGCAAGTGGATCCTAACGGTGCCAGTGACAGTTTCCTATGAAGATTTGACTGTTCTTGATGCTGGATTGTTAGGCAGTCTCTTTGGTTCCATCACTGTATAGCACATTGCTCAACCAAGTTCGATTTGAATATGCTTCAGGTTTGATTTTTTCACTGTATAGCACATTGCTCAACCAAGTTCGATTTGAATATGCTTCAGGTTTGATTTTTTGGTTTCGTTTTTAGTTTATTGATTTGCATACCATCTGAGAAACGACTCGTGTCGAATCGTGTTTCTTTCGGAAATGGAGGCGCCGGAGTCAAATTACAGAGTCCTCGTGTCTTGGGTTCGGTCGCAA
>CM071716.1:58333764-58350573 GCA_036630335.1 Physaria fendleri | reverse complement strand
ATATAAGCTCTATGAAAAATAATAGATGAAGAGAAGAATTATGATTTGAAAGAAAAGATTAAGAGAGCCAAAAAAAAATTACCTATGATTCTTTAATTACTCAAATGTATTAGTAAAATTAGAAAAACAAAATTGTTTTAGAAGTATAAATATACCAAAATAGGTTAAATTTAATGTGTAGTATATTTTTACTTTTACTTTCCTATTTTAACATTTTCATTTCTTTACATAATAGAGAAAAAGATAGAGATAGGGTAAAAAGACATTTTAATGGTGTCAGTATATATATTTAAAGATAAATAGCAAAAAAAACATTAAAATTTATTTTTGTTTGTTTTTTTTGGTTTCGGGGTTATACATTTGGTTTTAGAAATTGTATATTTAAGCTTTGAAAAATTACATTTTTAATCTTTTAAAAGGGTTTTATTCTGTCTGAACTTTTTGGAAAAAAAAAACATTATAATCCATTAAAATTACAAAAATGTTTTTTTGTTAGATATTATCAACATATTTTTGATACATCATTATAATCCATTAAAATTACAAAAATGTTTTTTTGTTAGATATTATCAACATATTTTTGATACATATTAGTTTTTCTACCTTGTAAAATTGAAGGTATATTTTTTATTAAAAAAAAACTATTTGAAAGACGTTTTGGAACAAACTTTTAATGTTGGGAAACAGTATATTTTAAATCAGGATAATGTCGAAACAAAATCTTTGGACACTAGCTCTATTCGGAAAAAGCAGATAGATGAAACATCTACAATCTTTGACCTTGTCCTTATTCTCTGTCCAATTAAATGTCACAACACTTTGTAGCATGATGGCAAAAGATATATAACCAATATTATATTAGCAATACAAAAAGAATATCAGAGGAATACTAACATAAAGACTTAAGTTGTGGAACAGTTTCCACATCTGTAGCAACTTTGATCAAAAAGTGAAGTGATAATTAGGGTTTTCAGGTAAATCTGATATCAATAGAAGAAAATGTCGTCAAAATAGTGAAACATCAGTAGAAACTGAAGAATATGTTGGTACAGTAGCTTCTTGACTGATTTAATAGTATTGGGGCATTAAGATACTCTTGTTGCAGTGTATCTAACAATTGCATCATTAAGCCTTTTTGAATAAGGTAAAGACACAGTGGTAGGCTACAGTCAATGGAGTTATGATACATTTTATTTCAAAGATCTCAAAATCTTTGCAAGCTGGATATCAAAATCTTAAGTTATGTTGCATAAGACAAAATATAATACATGCAAGTACCTTCATGATAATTAACAACAAAAAAAAAAAAGTACCTTCATGACAAAAAAAATAAATAAATAAAAATACATGCAAGTACATATATATATTGTTGTTTGTTTACTTTGACTTTAGTGTTATCGTCTCCACCGCAATTGTCCCTTTGCCCTTGTACTTTGTCGGTTTTATTCTCCCTAAATCAACACAGTAACTTTTTATAGGTGTTTTTCCTTAGTCATACGACAGTATATATTATTTTCAGTTTAAACATGTTTATTCAAGATATTTGATGGAAAGATAAAATAATTTTAGCGGTATAAGTTTACTAAAAGGATCTATATAAAATGAAAAGCAAGTTTTTGTATCAGGAAAGAAATCATAATAACTTGGTCCCGGACATCACGGGCGAACGACGGGAATTGAACCCGCGTATAAAGAACAAACTATTCTTAGTGAATTTAGAAACTCTCTCGAAACTAAATCTCTCTTTTAATTTATGTGTTTGATGTCAGTGGCATAACTAACCAATTGACTATTATCTTAGAACTCTTTTATTTTATTTTTGTGAAGTGTGAAGCAAAACTCTCTTGCCATATTGTTATAACTCAACAGCTCTTTTAGTTTTTAGAGAATATCTCTCCATATTTTCTTATGAGCTAATTCCTAATTCTAGTAGGACAATATTAAATCTCCTTTTAGTTAAATAATAATATTTTTAAGCAATCTTTTTAAGTTTGCATATTTTTAACCTCATAGTTAAGAGATAGCTTCATATCCAAATCATTTCCAATCTTTTTAAGTTTGCATATTTTTAACCTCATAGTTAAGAGATAGCTTCATATCCAAATCATTTCAATTACTTTAACTCCAAACTATAAATCATAAACCATAATCTATTTTATCTATTTTAAAAAATCGTGTGCATAGCCATTATTATTATTGTTATTTTTTTAATTATTTTTTCTTAATTCTAATTATATATGGATATTGACTCCATTGAAATGTTCTTCTCATCATACCTACTTTTCTATGAAAAAGTTTAAAATATAAATTGGAAAGTGAAAATAAAAAAGTATACTTAATCTATACATTAACTCTTTTATAAATTGAATCAATTGAAATTTTACTGTTAAAATTTATAAATAAACATACCTTTTCAATCCTGTCTCTATCTTCTATTCCAAATCACAAATCACGATTCTTCTATTTTTCTTATAACTTATATCATACTATTTCTCTAAAATATCATAGATTATTAACAAGCAATTTCCAATTAATTTTTTTAGAATTTAATTGATAATATATTGCCTTAATTTAATTTGTAGATTATTTATTTTAGTCTATTTGATTTATGAGATTAATGGATGGAATCATAAAATACAAAAAAAATAGATTATTTATTTTAGTCTATTTGATTTATGAGATTAATGGATGGAATCATAAAATACAAAAAAAAATGAGATAAATTTTAAAAATATTCAAATTATAAGTGTAATGATACATTTGTAATCGCCTTTTATTGAGATTTTATGATTTTTATTTTAGTTTTATCCCCTCCAAACTTTTTGCTGTCTCCCCCACCGAACGTGTGTATTCACCCTATACCAAGCTGCAAAGAATTAAGTCAATGCATGTGAAGAGGCATTGATAAGGAATGATTGTTAGTTGGCCAACGTCAATAGCAAAAAAAGACACTAACAGTAACTAGCAGATAACACAGTATGTATAAACAGAAAACGAAATTAATGAAACAGGTGGGAAATATATGTGATATTAATGTTAGTAAGTTTAGCTAATCACTTTTTGTATCTACAAATAGGTATAGTTCTGTTCTATATGACACATACTTTTATCTATTCTTTGTATTAACAGTAAAATTATGAAAAGAATAGACCATGGCTCTTCAATGTTATTACTCAAAGTGAAGATGAACAGAAAAAAAAACATTCAATTTCAATGGAAGAAGTCTGTATCTATAATAAACTGTTAATTACTCGTTCAACTATGCATATCAAAAGCCAAGTTGTAAATTATATTTACCGACCAAGAAACTGACCACATGTTTTGTTCGTAACATCATTGTAATTCTCTTTTCCGACTAGTTTTCTATCAATATTGTAGTCGTTTTATGCGGTTTTGTTTTTGTAGTGTTAGAAAATGCTTGAGAAAATGTTACATTGTTATTTTCCTTAGTGTTTACATAACTATGGTATGTGACTAGAATCCAAAAGTTGTCGGTATTGAGATGATTTGGGAGGATCTACAGTAGCTTCTTTTAATTTTGAAAAAAGTGAGCAATGAGAAGTTCATGGCAATGATTCATACATTAAATCTACACAAAAGAAAACAAAATATATAGATTAAATTTGCAATCATATTCAACAAAAGTTTTGCAAAATCTTTCTAGGACGCAATGTGTTTTTTTAAGCCGCAAATCAATTCATAAGTAAAAAAAATATTAAAGTTTGTTACAAATAGACATACTTTTAGAAAACGAATTGGCAAAAAAAAAAAAAAAAAAAAAAATTATTATCTCTAGGTGCAAATGAAAGGAAAATAAGTAGAATGGAGGATATGATCAAATATGGGTATACTTAATAAATCTCTTTCCATAAAATTTCAATAAATTTTTTTATGTCCGGCCCCAAAAAAAAAAATGTCCTCAAAATAACATATAAGCACACAAATCAAAAAATACTTTTGAAACATATATTTTTTTTTTAAAAAAAAATATTGATATAAAAATGTCCGTATGTCTCAAGTCATTGCTATAGGTTGTCTGCCATCTAGGTCGACCATGCTTGAACCAACGATATCTGGTTTTGTCCCGGAAAACAGTAATCAACCAACATTTAAGGAAAAATGGTTAAGAAAGCTTCCACCATCGTAGTAGCTTGAGTCTTGCTTCATGCACAAGAAACTCATTGTCCTAAACATCCTTAGTAGACCCACGTACAGGCCGGTTCAATCAAATAAAAGCTCGTTTATTTGAATTCCAAATCGTCAACAATTTGCCGGTCAAATCAACCGTTCCCCATCCCTTTCCAAAAAAAATAATAATGAATTTTCTGCCAGCCGATAAAAAGTACATATAGGCCCATAAAGCCCAATTAGTTAGTTCTGTACTTTGGGCCAACCTGACTCCAGAAGTGGTACACTTACAATTAGCCCTCGGCCTTAGGGCGGTTCGGATCGGTTTAGTCGGTATTCGGATATTCGGATTATATAAATTTTCACCGTTTAACCCGATTTACTAAACCGGATCGGATCGGTTCGGTTTTGATATTTTACTTAATGTTCCGAAGTAACTTAAAATCTTGTTTTAGCTAATTTAATCGGATTTCCGAGTAAACCGACTAACAAATAACAAGATTTTCTGCTGCAACGTATCATACCTTAAAATACAAAAATATACAAAATACATATTACATATACATTACATCAAACTCACTGAAATTTAACTTACACATTCATAAGCAACAATTAAGTTAAGAGTTCATATTGCATCTTGCTAAAGCTGAAACAATTTACAATAAACAGCTTAGCATACATAGGTTAGAAAACCTTATATGTCCAAAAGAGAGAAACCTTATAAATAATGTGATCTAACCTACCAAAAAATGAGTTAGCTTACCAAAAAACAGTGAGTGATTATCCAAAAATATCCAAAAAACAGTGAGTAGTAGTATCACTTAGTCTTCTTGACCTCTTGGATCTACAAACATAACAAAACAAAGTATTAGGAAATAAAAGATAAAACCAACTGCTTTGGAGAAAAATATGGTTACCCAGTGACTCCAAGAATACAACTTCCTCCACCATTTGCCCCAATGTTGGAGGTCGATAAGCTGCTAGTGATTGTTCAGTAGCTCTCAACCATCGTTGAGTGCAGATCAATGCTTCGACCATGTAAGGAGTAAGAGAACTCCTATACGGATCCAAAAGTCTTCCACTAGTACTAAAGTCACCTGTATTGTCAAAAAAACTTGTTAGTAAAATATAACAGATTGGGATTTAAATATGAAAAAATATCTGCTAGTAAAAGAGATTAAAAAATTTATGAAATACACAAAGCAAAAATCTAGAATAAGTCAGAAAAATACGATTTTTGTTTAGTGTTTTAAAAAATAGAGTTTTATGAAAATTAGGGTTTTTAAAAATTGTTATCTATGAAATACATAAGCCAAACATCTATAATAAGTAAAAAAAAAAATCGATTTTGGTTTAGTTTCTTAAAAAAAATTAGGGTTCATACTTTGAATCTAGGGTTTGTTGTAGGATTTCTAAAGATTAATATCATTGAGAAGCAAATAAACAGAAGAGACAGATGAAGAGTGAGTATTAGACACAAACCTTGGTTATAGGCAAGATATCTGATACAGTCGGAGAGGACTGTAGTAAACCTTGGACGTTGAAACAACGGTCAAGATTCTTCTCCATAAGATTGGTCTGTTAAGAAGATAGACCAAGCTCAATTTGAGGACAACAATGGCGAATCGCCTGAGATTTAAGAGAATTGAGGAAGAAGACTTTTCTTTATTGAATTTCGGAATTTCGTTATGTTTACAAAAGAATCCCAACTCTTACTTATATGAGCTGGATGTTAACGATAACACAACAAAAGAATAAGTGGTACAGATTATAACACGTGTCCTTATCTGAGTTACTATTTGTATGAGACCTTCTGTTCCTTTTAGAGACTCTGGTATACTTGATGTTTTTCTGTATCAAATCCTCTTTCTCTAGAGAACCTTGTCCTCAAGGTTTGAAAGTTGGAAACCTCCTTTGCAAGTCTGTAAAATATTCCCATGTGGCCTCTTCTTCAGCTTCATGATACCATTTAACTAAAACTTGAACATCAGCTCGTCCTCTCCTCTGAACCAATCTCCTTTCTAAGACCTTCTCTGGTTCCTTCGTAAATGCATCAGCCTCTGTTTCTGGCAACTCACTCCTTCGTAAATGCATCAGCCTCTGTTTCTGGCAACTCACATGCTTCAGTTGCTTCTCCTACTACGTTCTTAAGTTGTGAAACATGAAAAACAGGGTGAATACGTGAGGTCTCAGGTAGCTCCAGACGGTAGGCTACTTCTCCATACTTTTCCAAAACCTTGTAGGGGCCATAATATTTTGGTGACAGCTTTTAGTTGCTTCTCTCTACCAGCGATTGTTGTCTATATGGTTGTAACTTGACAAATACATAATCTCCAATCTCAAATTGCCTCTCGAACCTGGGTTTATTAGCCTGTTGTTCCATCATATTCTGAGCTCTTAGGAGGTGAAACTTGAGCAGAAGTATCATATTCTCCCTGTCTTGCAAACTCCTTGCCACCACAGCCACTTTTGCTTCTCCTGGCAAGTAAGGCAGGTGTACTGGCGGTTTTTGACCGTAAGCTATTTTATAAGGCGTAGCTTGAATGGATGTGTGATAATTGGTATTATACCAATACTCTGCAAGTGGAATCCATTTGCTCCATAGATGAGGACGATCACTAGTCATACACCTGAGGTAAGTCTCTAAGCATCTGTTTACCACCTCCGTTTGTCCGTCACTTTGAGGGTGATATGTTGTTGACATGTTAAGAGTGACACCCTGCAGACCAAAAAACTCTTCCCAAACGCTGCTCACAAACACCTTATCCCTATCACTCACAATAGTTTCAGGGAGTCCATGCAACTTATACACATTATCAAGATAAGCTTGTGTCATTTTCAATGTTGAAAACGGATGATTCAAGGTTATGAAGTGTGATGCCTTACTCATCCTGTCCACCACCACCATGATCACAGTTTTTCCAAATGAAGGTGGTAAGCCTTCAATGAAATCCATGGAAATGTCTCTCCATATAGCTTCAGGTATAGGTAAGGGTTGTAAAAGGCATGGGTAAGCTGCATCGTCGTATTTACTTCTCTGACAAATCTGGCATCTCCTAATGAATGATTGAATTTCTTTATCTTGACCCTTCCAATAGAATAGGCTCTTGACTCTCTGTGTTGTAACGTCCCTTCCTGAATGCCCACCTATACTTGACCCATGCAACCAGTTTAGGATCTCCTTAATGAGTTCTTCTTTCCTTGGTATCACCAACTTATTCCTCCTTCTTAAAGTTTCGTGCCTCCAAGTATGATCCTTGACTGATGCTGGATCTTTTTTAAGTTTCTCAATCTTCTGCTTCATATCCTCATCCTCACCAAAGTTATCTTTGATTTTCTTTAGTAAATCGCACTTTAGAGTAGTTATAGCCAGGCTAAAAATTTATGTTCCCTCCACTCTTGAAAGTGCATCAGCTGTTATATTGTCTTTTCCCTGTCTGTATTGAATCTCATAATCGAACTCCAACAATTTAGGCATTAATTTTTGTTGCATTGGGGTGTTCAACCTTTGTTCCAGCAGGTACTTTAGACTTCTTTGATCAGTCTTAGTGGTAAATCGGCCAGAAAGCAAATAATGTCTCCATTTTTGCACTGCAAACACAACAGCCAACAATTCTTTCTCATAGATAGAGAGGTGTAATTGTTTACCTTTTAGAATTCGACTAATACAAGCTATAGGGTGTTGTTGTTGCATCAAAACCGCTCCAATTCCTTCTCCATAAGCATTTGTCTCCACTTCAAAAGGTTTGTCAAACTGAGGTAGTGTCAGGACAGGTGCTTCACATAATCCTTCTTTCAGCCTGCAAAAAGCTTCTTCTGCTTCTTCATTCCAGCTAAAAGCATCCTTCTTTGTGAGGTCGGTCAATGGTCTTGAAATTCCACCAAAGCCCTTCACGAATCTTCTATAATAACCTGCTAAACCCAAAAAACCTCTTAGTTGTTTAACATTCTTTGGTTGCGGCCATTCTTTGACTGCTCTAATCTTTGCTGGATCTGTTGAAACCCCTTCTCCTGATATGTAATGTCCCAGAGATATGTAATGTCCCAGATATTCTATCCTTCCTGAAGCAAATTCACATTTACTCTTTTTAGCAAAAAGTTGGTTCTGCTGCATCAACTTAAACACTTCTGCTAAATGTTTCCAATGATTTTGTAAGGATGAACCATACACCAATATATCGTCAAAGAACACCAACACACTCTTCCTCAATAAAGGCTGAAACACTGCATTCATCAATCCTTGAAACGTAGCCGGGGCGTTGGTTAATCCAAATGGCATCACTATGTACTCATAATGGCCCGAATGAGTTTTAAAGGCATTTTTGTAGATATCCTGTGGATCCATTCTGACCTGATGATAACCTGCTCTAAGATCAATTGTTGAGTACACCTTTGAGCCATCCAATTTGTCTAACAAATCTTCTATTAGAGGAATAGGAAATCTATCTTTTATTGTCTGATTGTTGAGTCCTCTATAGTCCACACATAGTCTCCAGCTACCATCTTTTTTCTTTACCAATACAACAGGTGAAGCATAAGGACTGCAGCTGTCTTGAATGGTGCCACTTGACAACAATTCCTACACAATCTTATCAACCTCACTCTTTTGTTGTATAGCATAACTATAAGGTCTTTTTTATGGAATATAAACCACTGGCAGCTACTTCTTCATTATCTTCAATAGGTACCATTGTCAGGTGATATAACTTCTCTTCTGGTCGTCTAATTTTGTTGGCTCTAACTGACCTTGCTGAATTAGTCTGAATTCCCTTTAAATGAACCTTTTTGTCATTGTAAGTGAAGCGCATTTCATTCTTCTTATAGTTAGTAATAACATCTCCCAATGTCTTAAGCCATTCCACTCCCAATATCATGTCACAATCTGGATCTTCTAAGTCAATAACCATCAGATCAGTTTCAAAGGGTTGGTTGTGGAATTTCCACTTGCATTTGTTAATACATTCAAATACGTGTAGCCTTCCACCGCCTGCTACCCTAACTTTTACCTTCCCTGGTTCTTGGATTTTGCTATTTAACTTCCTAAGAGTGCTGTGATTCAGGAAGTTGTTTGTGGATCCCGGATCAATTAGGATATATATAGTTACAGGCCCATATGTTCCTTTTATTTTCACGGATCAATTAGGATATATATAGTTACAGGCCCATATGTTCCTTTTATTTTCAATGTCTGGTTTCCTGCTAGACCCGCAATAGCATTAGCTGATATAGTAGCTAAGGTCATGGTGTCTTCTATATTTACGTTAGCCAGTTCCTTTTCCACTTCTACTTCTTCATCATCCTCAGTAACATCAATGACATAAAGCCTCTTTGACTTATGCTGGCTCAAAAAATGTTCTGGTGTATACGGCTCATCGGAATAGAAACACTGTCCTCTTGCCTTTCTTTCTGCCCAATCTTCATTAGGAATGTATTTGTTTTTTGGTAAAAATTTCTTTCCTCTGAAACCCCCATCTGGAATCCTGTCCACATAACCTCCCTTAACCATTCTTGGTTCTGATTCTTTCTTTAATGGCAAAATCCCTTTTCCTGCATAAGATTTCTGTGAAGAATTCTGGTTCCCTTGATACTTATCTTGTCCTTTATCTGATTCATACATCTCGCCTAACATGAAACAATCCATAATAGTTGCAGAATGATGCATTCTTACTACCCTTTGAGTATCATGCCTAAGACCTGCAAGATAACTGATAAAAAGTCTTGATTCTGAAAAATCCACACGGTTTCTAAGCAATTCAAATTTATTGTGGTAATCCACGATTCCTCTAGTTTCCTTTAACTATTTTAAATCTGCTACTGGATCGTCCACACCCTCACAAAACCTGTTGATGAGTTCTGCAGTATAACATGTCCAGTTCTTGCATAAATTTTTGCCACTGAAAGAGTGATTCAATGTTCTATGCAATCTTGCAGCTAAACCCTCATAATGTTCTTGCATAAATTTTTGCCACTGAAAGAGTGATTCAATGTTCTATGCAATCTTGCAGCTAAACCCTCATAATGCATTGAAGCTATGGTGACCTTATCTTGTTCCTCCACATGATTGAGAGTAAAAAACTCTTCAGCCCTAAAGATCCAATCTTCTACTTCACTATCATTGAATTTTGGAAACTCTAATCTGCCAAACTTAGTTGACCCTGATAAACCTGATGTGTTAGACGATTCTGACCTGATGTGTTAGACGATTCTGGAGGTTTTGTACTTCTATTCTTCGTTTGATTACTGCGCCTATACGAACCTTGTTCATTTCTGGAATCTTCATGTTCCTTCTCTTTAGATTTCTCCGTATGTATTTGTAACGAAGTCTGAATCTGTTCTTGAATCTTGATCATCAATTCGCCAAATCGAGAGTCGAGCACCGTATCTATTTCAGCACGCAAAGATTCTTTGGTGATGGTGTTGCTTGAATTACCAGAATCTCCCATGGCAGTGCTTTCGTCTCCACCACCATAAGCCGAGGACAGACGGCTCTTATACCACTGATATAGTCGGAGAGGACTGTAGTAAACCTTGGACGTTGAAACAACGAACAAGATTCTTCTCAATAAGATTGGTCCCGTTAAGAAGATAGACCAAGCTCAATTTGAGGACAACAATGGCGAATCGTCTGAGATTTAAGAGAATTGAGGAAGAAGACTTTTCTTTATTGAATTTCGGAATTTCGTTATGTTTACAAAAGAATCCCAACTCTTACTTATATGAGCTAGATGTTAACGATAACACAACAAAAGAATAAGTGGCACGAATTATAACACGTGTCCTTATCTGAGTTACTATTTGTATGAGACCTTCTGTTCCTTTTAGAGACTCTAGTATACTTGATGTTTTTTCTGTATCGATATCGGAGGTCCGATGTGCTTTGACAGAGTTTTCACAGAGAGAAAACAAAAATCGTCTTCTGATATTTTGTAAAACAAGAGAGAGAAACGATAAAGAGATATGTTGGAAAAGTAATGGTGAATAAATTTTATAACATTAATATCATCGGTTTTTAGCTGTTTTGTTGGAAAAGTAATGGTGAATAAATTTTATAACATTAATATCATCGGTTTTTAGCGGTTTAATTCGGTAATCGGAATCCGAACCGAAAAATCGGTTAACCGACATTAATTAAAAGCTGGTCCAATCGGTATATTGCAACGATTCGGCTCAGATCCGATTAAATGTAATATCGGTTCGGCTTGGTTTAAACCGAACGGATCGGATTATCTACCCAGGCTTACTTACAATACGATACTGTTAGAACGGATCGGATTATCTACCCAGGCTTACTTACAATACGATACTGTTAGAATTATGATCTTGCAATTTATGTGGCTGATTTGTTGAAATTGTGTTCTTTGTGGTTTGCAGGAGAGAAAATGGAGAAGACCAAAGACAGATTTGGTGACCCAGTTCACGTCTGTTGACGTTACGTCACGGGAGAGATCTCTATCTTTCAATCCACTAGAAGATAGTCACAAAGAATTACAACAATGATAGGAGAGAACCTGATCAAAGAAACACTTGAAGCTAAATCCAAAGCAAGAAGTCTAGTAATGGATGAAGAAATCCCCTATACTCTCTTCCCTATTGTAGTCTTGAATCAATCTTACTCCAATTTGATCGATCTCCTTCTAATTGATATAAACCTCTCTGTAATTTCTCTCAGGTCAAAGAACGTCGTTGTTCTATCTTCCGTCAAAGTGACGATACCCCATTAAAATCAGATTCAATCTGATTTTAACCCATGAAATTGATAATGGACCTTTAACTAATTAAATAGGCCCATATCTGAAAATCTGATTTTAACCCATGAAATTGATAATGGACCTTTAACTAATTAAATAGGCCCATAACTGAAACCTGAGCAGCCCAAATATGACCCAAATGTCAATTACCACTTCACAGATACGAACCAAACAGTCTGATTTCATCCGGTTCACGATTTTGTATCTGATTTTACATTCACGAGTAAACACTTTTTTATGAACGTACATCTATGTATTTGTTAAGACAGAATCCTATGCAGTTATCTGTTTTACAATAACTTATTAAAAACAAAAAGAACAAAAATATCATGTAAAGCCAATAAGGCTATATTTCATGACCCAAGGGAATGGATTATAGATCGATGATGAAGGCATCAATAGCATCAATTTTGGATCCATTCGAATTTAATTCGAACAAAAGTATCTACTAATTAATTAATTTTGTCTTAATGTTATTTATTACAATATAACGTTTTCTATGTCCTTTTTGTCTCTTCTCTGCTGATACTTTCGGAATTTTCACAAAACCCCTTAAACTATTTATAGTATACGAAACACACACCCCTACTTTTAAATAACTTTGTAATACCTTCATATAATACAAAAAATACACTATATTTTTATTTAGCTATATATATATTTGTATTCATTATTCACTCGATCAATTATTATTAAAAACATTGAATAGTCTTTTTTTTTTTTTGTGATTGTGTTGCTTCTCACAACCATGTAAAATACTTATGAAAATATATATATTTTCACTTGTTTTTTTTTTTTTGTGATTGTGTTGCTTCTCACAACCATGTAAAATACTTATGAAAATATATATATTTTCACTTGCGTAGACACTAGGATTCATGGATTTGTTGTTTTGCAGGATTTTATATTGACAACACATTGGATTGGGATTTAGGTTTTAAATATGCAGGATTTTGTATTGACAACACATTGGATTTGGATTTAGGTATATACTCATTTGTGCAAACAATAGGATTCGTTTTTTTTCAATCCACGTACAAATATGAAGCATTGACAGAAAATTTTGTTAGAAAATCCGCTTGATGATTTCCTATTCGGAGTATAAATAAAAAAGAAAGAAAATTGAAATTAAATGATAGAATATGAATATTTGCTAAGATCTCATAAAAATCGCAGTGATTCAAGTCTAAAAAGCGGGTGGACTGAGCCCGATATGTTTCAAACCGTGGGGCTGCAGACCTTTCACACTAAACATTACCATAAACATTACAAAATCAGATAAAATTAACATTACCAGAAAAATAACTAACTAATCAACTAAAAACTTTCTAACTTAACAAAACATTCTAACTTATCTAACACAATTCTAAAACACATTATATAATATGAAACCAAACCTAATATTACAAAAAGAAAAAAAAAACAGATTTAGGGTTCATTATCCATTCAGGTCATGTAAAAACCTGGAGCTTTTGAAGAATAACGTTGAAAAACTACGACAAACTTTATAATAAACAATAATTAGACCGAAATAAAAGAAAATCAATGCTAAGAAAATTAGAGTTTCGGTGAAAATAGCAAATTAGGGAAAACATGAGTAAACGGTTTAATGTACCACTATATGTTACAATCTAACGAGTTTACCAAAAGATTTCAAAGAAAAAATGAGATTAGAGTTTCATATTCTATTTAGGGTTTGAAAATAATTTGGGGTTTTCCTAATTTGAGTTCATATACATCTAATCTACACACTATCCTCAAGGAATATCAAAGAAACTAAGATAATCAGGTTCGATTTCAGAAAAAAAATACATCTAATCTACACACTATCCTCAAGGAATATCAAAGAAACTAAGATAATCAGGTTCGATTTCAGAAAAAAAAACTTCTTATTTTTAAGGGTTATGTGTTACTAAGTGGTGTTATTTAGCTTTTCTATGTAGGGTTATTTTTCGGTTTAATTCGGATTAAATCGATACGCGGGTCGGATTCGGTTTTCTTTAGTAACCGATTAAAATTAAAATTGTAGCCGAACCAGCCGAAATCCCAATTCGGCCACATCCGATTGGCCAATTAGAAGGTTCGGACCGGTTTGAACCGTTCGGTTCGGATAAATTGCCCAGGCTTAATAACAACACTCAATCTCCCTCACCTATGCACACCTAACAAACCTTGTAAAAAACGGTCTCAACAACTGAATACCCGAAGCTTTCATATCCGGTTTCGTAAGAACATGGTTATTGATGCTCCGTTTTTCTTTACAATACGCCCTCCAGGTTCTGACCATTTTACTCTCGCATTGCAAATTCGCAGGCACCACTTAACTCCATGTAGCGTCTCGCCAAATTTTTCATCAGTCAAGTTCTGAGTACTGTCAACTGTGAATTACTAATAATTGTGTGATATAAAAAGTCATTTGATGGCTTTCTTAGATGTGCCTCCGTTATTAATCGATGCATTACATTACTTTCATCGTTATAATGATATCAATCATGAGTTTCAACTATTCTTGGATGTCGAAGAATTTTGGATTTGAGGGATTTTATTACTTGCACTAATGGTGATGAGGCTCAAGATCCACGAGGGATAGCAGAGATATGAATCATGTGATGGTGATAAGTTGTTAACAATAACATCTATGACCAAACCACGTGTTTGAATACTGTTTAAATTCAAGGTCGGATACATTCATATAGAAGTTTCTTAGACATTGGCTTACACTAGACTACATAATCCTCTTAACTACACAGATACTGATATTTGAATACTACATATGGATGTGAATATGTGCTAGGAAAGAGCTTTGTTTAGAACATCATGAGAGTTTTGTTGCAGTAAATATTTATACATATGGATGTGAATATGTGCTAGGAAAGAGCTTTGTTTAGAACATCATGAGAGTTTTGTTGCAGTAAATATTTATCTTCATAGCTCCAAGAACAAGATCTGCAAAAAGTAAGCAAATCACATGAAAACTCTTGAGAGATAAAAGAGAGAAAAAAAACCTAACTTTTATATACTTAACAGATGCACTTCGTTTTCTCATTTTTACTCACTCGATACTTGATTTACCTTGTATGGTGAGTGAGAGATAAAAGAGAGAAAAAAAACCTAACTTTTATATACTTAACAGATGCACTTCGTTTTCTCATTTTTACTCACTCGATACTTGATTTACCTTGTATGGTGAGTTAAATCAACCATTTTGATAGAGATTTTACTTGGAAGAGTATGATCCACAAAACAATTTGATGGGAAACGTTAATACGATGGAGAATAGTTATAAGAAACACAATCTTTTATGTATAAGAATTAGATTGTTCAATGCAACTTTATATTTCATCCTGTTTTATAATTAAATATATTTTTAATTTGATATATTTAAATAATTTAGAGATAGTACTAGAAAAAAAAAATATTCTTAATATGAAAAATTTATTTGGTATAAAATATTTTGATAATTAACAAAAGATTTTTTAATGAAGAAAATGAGATTAGCTTCTTTATCGAGAAACCTTTAAATAATTATGAAAGAAACTAATTTTTTAAAATTTTTAATGTGTATTTTTTTAATTTTAATAATATTTTTCCCATTCTTAAAATTTTTATACTTAATTATTTTCTCATCTCATCTAAATTATTTTCTCAATATCATAGAATTTTTTAGAAATAATAAATTTTAGTTACATTATTTTTATTTTATTTTAATTAAATTTATTTTTATGTTAATTTCTTTTTATTTTATTTTTTTTTTATGTTAATTTCTTTTTATTTTATTTTAATTAAATTTATTTTTATGTTAATTTCAATTAACTTTATTTTTTATTTTTACATTTTTCCCTCTGATTTTGGTTTTGGATTTGGATTTTTTGAATAGGTTTTTTAGTGAATCTTATTGATCTTGACGACGGAATTCTACCAATATATTAAATCAACTATTTGACTCTATTTAATTAATATAAGATTCTTCAAAATAAATAATTTTAAAAATAAATTTATATACATTATTTCGAATAAACTAAAATTGAAATCATTTGATTTGTTAGTGAATCTCAAACCGTTATATTAAAATATATATTTTAAAATACTTCAAAAAAATTTTAAAATAATTGACTAACAATTATAAATAATTGACTAACCGCTATTAACTAATTATAAATACTTCAAGATTTATTATTAAAGTTAACATCAACCTTTCAAAAATTTTAAATAATTGACTAACAAATCGTCTATATTTTTGATGTGATTGACTAGAGATTGAAACCTTTTTAAATCCAAATTTGCTATAAACTTTTAAATCTAGAATTATTTTTTTATAAATATTTCAACTGAAATCAATTATATTTTATAAATATTTTCTAGAATTATTTTTTTATAAATATCTAGAATTATTTTTTTATAAATATTTCAACTGAAATCAATTATATTTTATAAATATTTTATGATTGATGATTTTTTTTTAAATAAAAGATTTTAACCATATAATTATGAATCGTATATCTATTAAATAAGTTAGTGTATTAACTTAATGCAAGATTTCAGTACATTATTCAGTTTGATAAATTACTTTTGTTTATAATTAATGCAGTATATGACAATTTCACTTTTATTTCTAATTTTCTAGTATTTTTCAATAAATATTGCTAGTTTAACTTTTTCTCCTATATCTTTTATAATTTTTCACATAAATAACCAGAAAATATTTAAAAGTAAATGATAAAAAAATGATATAAGATCAAATATATTTATCGATTCAGGTATATTTATCTTGTATGTTCTCAATATTATAATTGCTCATTCTATCTTTATTCAAATTCTTGTTTGTTACTAAGTCCAAACATATTTTCCTAGATTTTGTGGTAAAATTAAAGAATCAATTACGGTGAATACCACCATATCCGTACACCTTGTTAAAAATAGCACCATGTCCGTA
>CM071716.1:58260167-58272314 GCA_036630335.1 Physaria fendleri | reverse complement strand
TCTACTCCTTCTTGGGGATTACGCCAGAGAGGATCCTCTCTCTCTGCAACATTACTTTTTTCTAATTATAAATTTTTTAAACCAACCAAAATCTAACAATAATTTTTTTTTAGTAAATAAAAATAAATAAAAATTATTTCCAATGGCATTCACATGTAAATATCAACAAAACTAAGATTTCTTTCAATTTTGTACTTCCCAAATATTATATAAGATGTAAAACATAAACATAATATTATAGTATTATGTACATAACATTGACTGAATTTTTTTTTTTATGTTTTCATCTATTTACAAGTATTGGTTACATTTTTTTTTTTTAACATAAAATATTTTATTAATTACTTGAATCTCGAGTTAACGAGTCTGTTAAAATACATGGAATATGAACATAAATTATATTATCTGAACATTTTTCCTTAACTCGTTGAACTTTTTTCCATGAAGCATCATAATTGCACTTCGTCCATAAAACCGGTGGTGCTTGCCTTTTCATACACCTTTTGCCACATTATAGGCGACTGACTACTTCGCTTGACTTGTCTTGCTTGAGTTCTTATAGATCTCCATTCATCTTTATACTTCGTGCAGCAATCACCCCAAACAGTCGTTGTTTGTGATTCATTTAGTTCTTCCTCTAGTTCTAAATCATAAATTAGCGTCTCAATCGCTTTATGAAATAATTGAAATATTGGTGATTTTTCAAAAAGAAATTGGCGACAGAAAAACAGTCGAATGAAATGGGAATACAAATACCAAATCTTTGGTATTTGTGTTATGAAAGTTTGAACCAAAATTTGTTCAAAATAGTCATCGTTACTCACACCAAGAAGAAGATAACGAAATAGCATGAAAAATTGATAATTAATTCATGGTTTATCAATTTCACGCGATTGAAAAGCGTCATCGAAGTGAAATAATACTGTAAAAAACAGAAGATTTTGATGATCAAAGAAAATAAAATTTGCCCATTGGAAAGAAGAAAAGAGAGAAAATGAAAGGGTGCTTTCATTAGGTATTGGTTACATCTATTCGGATAAAAAAAAATGTATTATTCATGTAGTTATATATATTGGTTGAGTTTGATTTTGATTTTTTTTGGACCAGAACTGGAAAGACAATCGAGTATTTAATTTCTTTTCTATCTCTATCTCAACAACTATTTTAATATTTTCATATAATAATTTGAATATTAACATAAATTAATTTGATGGTTTGAGTAGTCTAAAATAACTAATTATCAATTACTTTGTAAATTCATTTATTTTATTAGTTAGACTACTTTTAAAGATTATCATAATTTTTATATACTAATATAGTATATTGATTAATCAAAATATCTAATATAGTATATATCTTCTTATATTGTAAATTTTTTTAGATATACCCAAATATAAAGTGTAGTTTTCATTTGGATTTGGACATTTGGTTATCAGATATAAGAGAATATTTATTTTAAATTATATTTTGTTAAATATTTAAACATATTTTATATATCATTTTCTTTTTGTAAATTAAAATTAATATATCGTGTAAATATATCTTATATAATATTTAATAGTTTTTATTTAAATATATTTTTAGCAATTAATTTTTTAAAATTAATATATCGTGTAAATATATCTTATATAATATTTAATAGTTTTTATTTAAATATATTTTTAGCAATTAATTTTGTACAGTAAATTTGGTTAATTTATGATAAACTAATACAAAAACGAATATATATATATATAACGAATTTAGATATTTATACATATATATATTATATAATTTCAAATAATATATTTAAGTTCTTTATTTATTATTTAATTTCATAAATTAAAATTAATTGATAATGTTAAAAATAAATTGTATATTCATTTATTATTTATGATGTGATAAATTAAAAATATTGTCACTATAAACTATTAGCAAAATTCTTACATAAATATCTAATTTCTTATTTCTTATTGAAAGAATCAGAAATCTACTTATATCGGGATTGAGACATAAAAAAAAATATAATGTTCATGTATTTATAAAAATTTAGTTCAGGTTTTATTTTCAAATTATATATCATATACAAGATATTTTGTCAATTCGTACATGTAACACTTATTTGATAATTATTTGAAATTTTAATATAATTCATTTATAAAAGAAGAATATCGGTCAATTATTTTTATAAATTAGTTTATATTTGACTTTGATATTATTGATCAGGGTGAACATCGAATATCATATACAAGATATTTTGTCAATTCGTATTTGTAACACTTATTTGAAAATTTAAATATAATTCATATATACAAGAATAACATTGGTCATTAGTTTATTTTTGACATATATAAGATATTTTGTCAATTGTGCGTGTAACATTTATTTGATAATTATTGAAAATTTAAATAGAATTCATGTATACAAGAAAAACATCGGTCAATTATTTATATAAATTAGTTTATCTTTGACTTTGATATTAATGAAACAGGTGAACGTCGAATATCATATAAAAGATATTTTGTCAATTCGTACCCGTCGAATATCATATAAAAGATATTTTGTCAATTCGTACCTGTAACACTTATTTGATAATTAGTTGAAAATTTAAATATCGTAAACTGTGTTTTAAATACTAATATAACATTATAATTCCATTAATTCAAGTATTTCATAATTATGTATACATAATAATAACTTAATATTTTTTGGGAATTAAATTGGATTAGAATATCAGTTATAACAAAAAAACTAGGTAATTTCTCGCACGATGTACGGACATATATATTATATTTTTCTAAAACATAAAACTATTATTGATCGGTTTAATTAGTTTAAGATTAAAAAAATTAAAAAAATTTAATCGTCAGATATTAAACTAACCCTTCAATTATTATCAGATAGAAATCTAACCCCTCAACTATTTTTATATTAATCTAACCTCTCAGATGTGGTCTCATTATTAATTTTTTCACAAATTAAGTTTTATATTTTTATATTAATCTAACCTCTCAGATGTGGTCTCATTATTAATTTTTTCACAAATTAAGATTATATATCACATATCGAAATTTGAAAAATCACCGTTGAAGGTTTAGATTAATATGTGGATGATGATATTCTAAGAGAGAGGAAAATCAAATAACGAAATTACATTTGAGGGATTTGAGGGGTTAGATTAATATAAAAATAGTTGAGGGGTTAAATCTCTATCTGATAATAGTTGAGAAAATAGTTGAGGGGTTAAATCTCTATCTGATAATAGTTGAGGGGTTAAATCTCTATCTGAAAATATTTGAGGGGTTAGATTAATATAAACATACTTGAGGAGTTAAATCTCTATCTGATAATAGTTGAGGTTAAATCACTTTATTCCGTTAGTTAAAAATTTTAATTAAAAAATATTTTTCTAAAACTTAAAATTATTGATCGTTTTAATTAAAAAATATTTTTCTAAAACTTAAAATTATTGATCGTTTTAATCAATACAAAATTAATAAAATAATATCTGTAGTTATATAGTTTATAATAATTTTAATAATTGAGTCTTCGGTTTTGGTTCTTTTAGGTATTGAAAAAGTTGGTCGTACTGGCACTGACATTGTTAAGATTGGCGTTCAGTTTATCTCAAAAAAGCGGTGATTTTCAGAATTCCAAATGAATCACTCCGGATCGTGTTTTGGAACAAAAATTCTGGCATGTCTCTTCTGTTCCTTTAGTGGTGCAGGTCTGGTCTCCTTCCACCGTGAATGCTCAGCCGGACATGTCGAATTTTCCTTTGTGGGTTGACTTTGTAGGTGTTCCAGACAATGTGTTTTCTGAACCTGGACTCCGTTTACTCGATAATCAAGTTGGAAAATTCTCAAAGTTGCATCCCAACACAGAACGCTGTGTTAAATTGGATGTTGCTCGTATTCCTGCGGTGGTGGATCTTGAGAAGCCATTAACAAGGGAAATTTCCATCGAGGGGGTTGAACAACCAGTTCTCATTTCTTATCCATGGCTCCCTGATTGTTGTGAAAGCTGTCAAGCTTAGGGACATACTGCTAAAAAATGCTCTGGTTATATCAAGATTTTACCACGAATCCACACAACTACTCGTGCATCTGACTCTTCCCAGGTCTCAGCTCATGTTGTTCCCACTTTACAGGCTCCTGTTGGTATGTCGGATTGTCAGGGGACAACTCTCTTCCCTCTACCACTAATGAGCAAGCTAAAGGTCCTGAGATCTCTGAAGTGCAACCTGTAATCCCTGAAGTTTCAGTAACTGACGCTCTTAAAGATTTGCTCTCGGATCTGAATGCAGTACCCCCTGTTGGCTCATCTCTTCAGGGGAACAGTTCTCAGAATCCTAAGCAGAATGACCAAGGTTGGACTGTAGCCCGAAAATCGAAGCAGACTGACACTTCTAAGGCCCATCAAAAGAAAAAGCATGTTTCTATGTCCTTCAAGGACCTAGTAAGGAATGTTCCCCCTAAAAAGCAATCATCAAAGGCTTCCCTCGGGGGCCGATAAATGTCATGGCCAGTTTCTTTGCGATGAACACTCGTGGATTTAATGACCCGCGTAAACACTCTCCTCTTCGAAACTGGATACATTCTTTACTTCTACCCCTTTGTTTGGTTGTCTTGTGGAAACACGGATTTTAGTGGAGAATTCTGATCGTACTTTCTCTTTGGTTTTTCGGGATTGGAAATTCATTTCTAATTATGAACATCATCGGCTTGGTCAAATATGGCTGGTCTATTCTCGCTCGGTTCAGATTACGGTTATGCACAAAAATGCTCAATCTATTTCGGGTTTGATTGATATTGCAGGGGTTGGTTCCTTTGTCATCTCTTGTATTTATGCTTCAAATTTTGTAGCAGATAGAGTGGAACTTTGGCAGGATTTACGTACTATACATCATCAGGTTTCTGTCTTACAATGTTCCTGGACATTGATAGGTGATTTTAACGTAACTCTGGTAGCAAATGAACACTCTTGGGTGATGGATTATGTTGTTGATCAGGCTGGTATGAGGGACTTTCAGGACCTTGTTCATGACTGCAACCTACATGATCTCTGTTTCACGGGTACTCCTTGTTCATGACTGCAACCTACATGATCTCTGTTTCACGGGTACTCAATTTACTTGGAGAAACAATAGAGAGGCAGATCCGATAGCAAAGAAACTGGACCGTGTGTTGGTTAATGAGCAGTGGCTGGACCAATTCCTATATTCTTATAGCCATTTTGCTGCATCTGGTATCTCTAACCATGCTCTCTCAGTTACTTTTTTTATCTCGGGATGTCCCTGTGAAGAGACGACCTTTTAGGCTGTTTAATTTTGTGTTTGAGAATTCTTCTTTCACTCAGTCTATTAAGGATGCTTGGTACTCCTATCCTCCTCTCATTCATTCTAGATCGTCCCTGTCCCGGCTCCATATGAAGCTAAAGAACTTAAAGCCGATTCTAAAGAGGCTCAATAAGTCACGCTATGGGGATATTTCCCAGAAATCTCAAGACGCTTATTCCGTTTTATTGGCTAGACAAGAGGAAGCGCTATCACACCCATCTGAGGCTACTTTCATGGTAGAAAAAACAGCAGTTGATACATGGGCTCACTTTGCAGGTGTTGAGGAAAAGTTTTACAGACAAAAATCAAGGGTGCAATGGTTGGGATGTGGTGATCATAATACAACTTTTTCCACAACATGGTCAAATCACGAAACTCTCGAAACTCGATCGTTCAACTCATAAGCAGAGATGGAAACGTGTTGGTTAGTCCTGAGGCTATCACTCATGAAGCTGTTGACTTTTACCAGACTTTATACTCAGCTCCTGAACACTCTACGGATATTGAGTTGAGACTGGATCGCCTTAGTTATCGATGCTCTCAAAACCTAGCTGAAGAGTTAGTAAAGCCTATTACAGCTGAGGAGATTAAAAGGGTTCTGTTCTCCATGCCAAAAAACAAAGCTTCAGGTCCAGATGGATTTACGACGGAGTTCTTTCAACATACATGGGATATTACGGGAAAAGATTTGGTCATTGCGGTACGATCTTTGTTCTACTTTGGTTTTCTATCTAGGGGAATTAATTCCACAATCCTGACTTTAATCCCAAAGGTAGATCCTCCTTCCACAATTCGTGATTTTAGGCCGATCTCTTGTTGTAATACGGTCTATAAGATCATTTCTAGAATTCTTGCGGGTCGCCTAAAGCAGATTCTACCGCTTGCCATTGAACCTAATCAGAGTGCATTTGTTAAGGGACGGTTGCTCCTTGAGAATGTGTTGTTAGCCACTAAATTGGTTAATGAGTATCACAAGGCTGCTACCCCACCTAGATGTGCGTTAAAGTTAGACATTGCGAAGGCTTTTGATACTCTAAACTGGTCCTTCTTGGTGAATGTATTAAGGACTATGACTATTCCTGATTTATTTGTCTCTTGGATCAGTATGTGTATATCCTCAGCCTCCTTCTTTGTTATGCTAAATGGGGAGCTAAATGGTTTTTTCACTAGTTCGCGAGGAATTCGACAGGGATGCTCTTTGTCCCCGTATTTATTTGATATTGCTATTAATTTCCTATCCTTACTTCTGAACAAAGCCGCAGCAAGTGGGCACATTGGTTACCACCCCTTGTGCGAGGCTATTGGGTTAACACATTTAAGTTTCGCGGACGATCTTATGGTTTTTTTTGATGGGTCTGCAGCTTCATTTCAGGGCATTAATAATGTTTTACATATATTCTCTTCGGTATCCGGGCTCAATATCAATGTGGGAAAATCATCTTTATTCATGGTTGGACGTGTATCTACAGAGTTTCGCCAAGCCTCTGCTGTTAGTGGCTTCCAAACCGAGGCTTTGCCAATACGATATTTAGGCTTGCCTCTCACCACTAAAGTCTTAACCCGTGCAGACTATGAGCCATTATATTTAGGCTTGCCTCTCACCACTAAAGTCTTAACCCGTGCAGACTATGAGCCATTACTGGATAAAATCCGCACCAGATTTTTATCATGGACGCACCGTACCTTATCATATGGCGGCAGACTTCAACTTATCAAGTCTGTGATCACAAGTATCACTAACTTTTGGCTGGGATCATTTCGTTTGCCTTGTCAATGTATTGATGAGATAGAACAAATGTGTGCAGCCTTTTTATGGTCTGGAAACCCATCATCTGCTGCAGGTGCGAAAGTTAGTTGGCATGAGGTTTGTAAACCAAAGAGTGAAGGTGGGTTGGGTATCCGGAAAATTCGGGACAAAAGTCTGGTGTTTTCACTTCATCTTATATGGAGATTACTTACAACTTCAGGTTCCTTATGGGTCGCCTGGATTAACCATTATATTTTGTCTTATACATCCTTTTGGGATTTTAAGGCTAATACAAAAGGTTCGTGGATATGGAAGAAACTCTTACACCTTAGGCCTTTAGCCACTACTTTCTTTATAAAAGAGGTTAGAGATGGTAAATCTACTTTCTTTTGGCATGATCATTGGGTTGGTGACTCTAGGCTTTGGGACTTCACCCCAGGGACGAGTTCTTGGTATTTGGGTCTTCATAGGCAGGCTACGGCTTCGCAAGCTGCTGACTTGTCTCGCTGGATTCTTAGACCTTCAAGATCAGCATCTTTGCAACATGTTACCACTCTTGTTCTTACTACTCGAGTTCCTGATGTTGACCTGGGATCGGATGTACCTTTATTGAGATCTGGTGATTACACTTACAGTAAAGAATTCTCAGCTCTATCTACTTGGAAACTAGTTAGACAATCCTCCCCACAACTGCCATGGACTAAGCTTGTTTGGTTCAATTATGGGGTTCCCTGTTTCTCTTTTATTGCTTGGTTGGCGTGTTTGGATCGTCTTTCTATAGGAGCACGTATGAGACAATGAGGAGCTCATCAGATTTGTGTTTTATGCGGTGACCCAGATGAGAAAAGAGAACATCTATTTTTTGGGTGTCCATTTTCGTTTCAGCTCTGGTCTCTTCTTGCTCGGGACATCATTGGTCAAACCATTTCTCCCGCCTGGGCATACACAGTTGCAGCTCTACTTGGTAATCGCAACTCGTTTGGAGAATATTCTTCTCTGTATGGTGTTTCAATCAGATATATACCACATCTGGAAGGAACGAAATTCCCGAATACACTCACCTAATCGCCAATCTTTTTATGGGTTTGCAGCACAAGTGGCTAATACCATTAGGAATCGCATTTTATCGCGGCGGGAAATTCAACCGGAGCTTACCTCTACATTACTTGCACGTTGGGATTTAGCATGAGACGACGCAGATTGATTTAATTTTTATCACGTTTCATTCTTTTATTCTTGTTAGTTTATTCAATGTACATATGAACCACATATGAACCTCAGTTACACCATAGTTAATTAATATAGCATTTCATAAAAAAAAAACAAAATTTTAATAATTAAATCATGATAGCATGTTCGTAAATATGGTCTGTGGGAGTGATTCTGGAGATGACACCTAAGTTTTTTTGCTTCTCAAATAATATATAGAAGATTATTAGAATATGTAGATTTTTTAATTTTTTGCTAAATAGATATGTATTAATTCAAAATTCTATAAATAGGTAACAAATTAAAATTCAAAATTCAATTCAAAATTCTATAAATAGGTAACAAATTAATTAAAAATTCCAAAAATATATTTTTAATAATTTATTTTTGAATTTTCATAAATAATTTAAATTTTAATTAAAATTTTTTTTCTAAAACTTGAAATTATAGATCGTTTTAATTAGTATAAAATTAATAAAATAATATTTTTAATTATATAGTTTATAATTATTCAAATAATAAAATCATAATGGCATGTTCGTTAATATGTTCCGTGGGAATGATAATGGCGAAGACACCTAAGGCTTTTTGCTTCTCATATAGGAGATGATTAGAATATGTAGATTCTTTTGATTTTTTGTTAAATAGATAAGTATTAATTCAAAATTCTATAAATAGGTAATAAATTAAATCTGTCCAAAAAAATGTAATAAATTAATTAAAAACTATAAAAAATAATTTTAAATTTTTTTTTCTGAATTTACGTAATTAATTAAAATTTTAATTAAAAAATATGTTTCTAAAACTTAAAATTATTGATCATTTTAATTAGTACAAAATTAATAAAATAATATCTCTACTTATATAGTTTATAATAATTCTAATAATTAAATTATTATGGCATATTCGTAAATATGATCCGTGAGAGTGATTCTGGGAACGATATCTAAGTTTTTTTCTCCTCAAATAATATATAGGAGATGATTAGAATATGTAGATTTTTTGATTTTTTGTTAAATAGATATGTATTAATTCAAAATTCTATAAATAGGTAACAAAATAATTAAAAATTCCAGAAAAATATATTTTATAATTTATTTTTGAATTTTCGTAATTAATTGAAATTTTAATTAAAAAATATTTTTCTAAAACTTAAAATAATTGATCATTTTATTAGTATAAAATTAATAAAATAATATTTGTAGTTATATACTTTATAATAATTCAAATAATTAAATCATAATGGCATGTTCGTAAATATGGTCCGTGAGAGTGATTTTGGCGACAACACATAAACTTTTTTGCTTCTCAAATAATATATAGGGGATGATTAGAATATGTAGATTTTTTAATTTTTTGTTAAATAGATATGTATTAATTCAAAATTCTATAAATAGGTAATAAATTAATTAAAAGTTCTAAAAAATAATTTTTAAATATAATTTTTTTTTGAATTTTCCTAATTATTTTAAAATTTTAATTAAAAATATTTTTCTAAAACTTAAAATTATTGATCGTTTTAATTAGTATAAAATTAATAAAAATAATATTTATAATTATATAGTTTATAATTATTCAAATAATTAAATTATAATGGCATGTCCGTAAATATGGTCCGTGAGAGCGATTCTGGCGACGACACCTAAGGCTTTTTTCTTCTCAAATAATATATCTAAGATGATTAGAATATGTAGATATTTTAATTTTTTTGTTAAATAGATATGTATTAATTCAAAATTCTATAAATAGGTAACAAATTAATTAAAATTTCGAAAAAGTATATTTTATAATTTATTTTTAAATTTTCGTAATTAATTAAAATTTAATTAAAAATATTTTTCTAAACCTTAAAATTATTGATCGTTATAATTAGTATAAAACTAATAAAATAATATTTGTAATTATATAGCTTATAATTATTCAAATAATTAAATCATAATGACATGTTCGTAAATATTGTCCGTGAAAGTGATTCTGGCGACAACACCTAAGCCTTTTTGCTTCTCATCTAATATATAGGATGTAACACCCCGGATCGCGGAAGTGCTGGAGGGAGCAAGGAGTAGAAGTAAACCTCAGAGAAGTTCCCGGGGAAGTCGCTTACTGGAAGAGATTTCCCAGTATTGTTGTAAGAAGGAAGTCGCTTACTGGAAGAGATTTCCCAGTATTGTTGTAAGAAGAGACAGGAATGCTCGAATGACGTGAGTATTGAGGCGTAGGAAAAGTAGAGGCAAAATCTACTTAGTCCTGGAGTTGGGCGAATTTCCGAGGAATTTGGGGAAATGACTAAAATGCCCCTCGAGAATCTTACAGAGGAACTAAGCGTCCTGAGACAAAGAAAAGTCAGCGGAGGTAGCCCCGAGGTTTAGTGAGTCGTGTTCCGAGGTACTCTGAAGATGTTGAGTGTTTTCTAAAGCGTCAGAGGTTGGTTCCGCGGCAATTATCGGAGTCAGAATACGCGTCGTGGGCCCATGAAAAGAAATTAAACGCGCGCGAGATCCTGAGTATATAAACCCGAAAACACTCTCTCTCCCTCATGACTCACATTTTCACTCTCTCTCTCTAACTCTTTCTCACTCTCACTCCCTCTCTCTCTTCTCGCGGTGGTCCGGCGGTGGCGATCGACGAACGGCAGTGGCTCCGCTCCGTCTCTCTCTTCTCGCGGTGGTCCGGCGGTGGCGATCGACGAACGGCAGTGGCTCCGGCGGCGGCACAAAACTTTTCCGGTGACATTTTTGACATGTAATCGGACCGGCTTGAAGAGACGAGCAAGGCGAGTCTCGTGGTGGGTTCTGATTGAGTTAAGAACGTCGGCATTTGCACGAAAAGAAGAGAGAAGGAGGAGCTTGCGGCGAACCAAAGAGAAAGGAGAGAGAAGCGGAGGAGAAGGGCTCGCGAGGCGGAAGGAGGAGCTTGCGGCGAACCAAAGAGAAAGGAGAGAGAAGCGGAGGAGAAGGGCTCGCGAGGCGGAGGAAAAGAGAGAGAGGGCCGAATTGGAGAAAGAAAAAGGAGAAGAGGAGAAAAGAGAGAGAACAGAGGAGTGAGCTCGCGGGAAAGAAAAGGGGAGAGAGAAGAGGAAGAGGAGGGTTCGTGGTGGTCACAGCGGCGAGGAGAAACATCGGAGGAGAAGAAATAGTGGAAGGAAGAAGAAGGAGCGCGGTGGTGGTGATTTTTCCGGCGGTGGTTTCCGACGAGGCACAGCGGGTGGAGGATTCCAGCGACCTTCCGGCGAGTTTTTCAGAGGGCTTTGCGACGTATCAGTGGTGCATCGGTTCGGAGACTTTGCGGGTAGTCGGTGAGTAAACTAGGATGCAAGCGTTGTTGACCTAGAGCTCGGGGGTTGGGATTCGTGGTTATGGAAATGTATCGTTGATAAATTGCATGTGCATAGTATGTGTGCATGTTGCGTGAGGTCGAATTGCTTGTTGTTTGTCATTGTGTGCTTAGACTAGAAGTCTAAGGGGTGCGGGTACTCTCCGGGTTCGTCGCGACGGCAGATAATAGCTAATCTAAATTAGCTATCCGCCCGGGGCTACCAGTAGTTAATAAGTCGATGCATGTGCTTGTTGTGCAATGGTTATGCATGTTCGATAGTATGTTGTATCATTTGTGTGCTGAGCATGTACTGTTTGTTGTTTGTAGCTATAGCGTAGCAAAAATCGTTGCTTGTGTGGTGTGTGTGTGCAGGACAAGAAAGGTAAGTGACTTTTAACCCTGTATTTAAGCTTGCGTGCTTGTTTGTGATTCATTGCTTGCCGTAAGGGGTGATTGCTAGCGAGAAATCCTAGCGTTGAGTCTAGGAAGTGGTGTTGTGTCGATGTGTGTGTGTGTGGTGTAACTCCTAGCAGTGTTAGGATTAGGAGATAGAGATCGG
>CM071716.1:58089853-58101224 GCA_036630335.1 Physaria fendleri | reverse complement strand
GTCGTCCCAAATTTGCGACGAATTTACGACGATTATTGGTTTACGTCGATCGGTTACCATCGATTTAAAATTCGACGCAAAATCGTCGTAACCCCCGGTTTACGACGAATTTGCAACGATTTTGGCCGTTGTAAACGGACTGTTTTCTTGTAGTGTGAGTTTAGAATGAAGTCTGGTAAGAGTGGACCTAGAGTGATAAAGAGGAGGAGAGGAATTCCATGAATCTGTAACATCAGAGATGAAGGAAGGATGCTCAAAGACAAAATTGAAGAGGCGGAAGGGGTGTCTTCGGGTATGGGTGTCTCTAGAGAAAAATGTCACTGAAAGTGCATGATCTGAGATCCCTTAAGCTGCAAAATGAGAATAAGATTGTGGAAAACAATCCAGCCATGTCTCATTAATCATAACTCGGTCCAGTTTTTTCATTATAGGATCATCTTCCCTGTGATTCCACCAGGTGTAGTTAGGACCTTGTGATTCCACCAGGTGTAGTTAGGACCTGTTGAAGAGAGATCCTGTAGAGTACAATCATGAACACAGTGTTGAAAATCCCTCATCCCTGTTTGATCCGTAATATACTCAAGAAAACGAGAATGTTCATTTACTTGTAAGGTAACATTAAAATCACCCACTAAAATCCATGGGAGACCAGAGCCAGAAACCTGATGATGGATAGTGCACAAATCATTCCAAAGCTCCACTCTATCTGCAGTAAAATTAGAAGCATAAACACTGGAAAGGATGAAAGACCCAAGAGTAGGAGAATTCATTTTCACAGAGATGGATTGAGCACTTTTATGGATGATGGTAGGTGTGACAGATGGGGAGTAGACCAGCCAAATACGACCCAGTCTATGAAACTCATAGTTAGGTAAAAGTTTCCAATCACGGAACACCGAGGTAAAGATGCGTTGAGAATTCTCTTCCAGTATTTTTGTTTCCAACAAACAACCAAAAAGAGGAGTAATAGCAAAAGACTGAAACCATTGTCGAAAAGGAGATATTTAATCCTTGAAAGACATGGGGATATTTTTCTTCTTAGATAGATTCTTGACAGAATTATTGATTTTAGTTGCATTTCCTTTCTTCTTACATTGTTGCTTAATCTCAACTGTAGGAGATCTTGGAAGTGGGATTTCACCCTCCTCTGTCTCATCACCTGTCTCTGCCTCCGCAGGTGAGGAACCATTCGTATCATCCCCAAGCTGATCAATCAGAGCATCCCTTCTGTTCCTGAAACTGTTGAGGCATATCCTCTGTAGGAGTTGCAGCAACATCAGTACGAGATGCAGATGCATCAGATGAAGGCACAGCTGAACCAATTAATGGAGGAACTGAATGGGAGGAGCCTGAAGAGTTTGAAGGACCCGTATTAACAACATCAATAGGGGTTAACATCTTAATTGGACCATCACATTCCTTATCACAATGACCCCACGCATGACAGAGAGTACACTGATCCGGAAGCCAAGGGTAAGACACTTTCACCGGAACAGAGACACCTACTATGTCAATGTACGTTATCAATGGTTTTTCAAGATTCACCACCACCATAGTCCGAGCTTTATCCAATTTGATGCATCGCGCCGTATTAGGGTGTAATGTTGAAAAAGCACCAACTTGATTAGAAAGGAATTTGAGTCCTTCCTCCGAGAACACATTATCAGGTACCCCCTCAAAATTAACCTACAACGGGATGTTGGACATGTCAGGCTTAGCATTTGCCATTGAAGGTGACCAAACCTGAATTACCAACGAAATTGAAGAGATATGCCAAAATTTCCTCAATAGCCCCTGAATTACCAACGAAATTGAAGAGATATGCCAAAATTTCCTCAATAGCCCAAAATCCCGCACATCATCAGATGGTATTCGAAAAATCACTGAACGAGGCGAGATTTAAATTTAGACGGAACCACGAGAAGGATCTTACAGTGTAAAAATTTGAATTCTCTTAATTTTAGACCTTATGTAAAAGAACTTAAAAATTAGTTAATCACTCGATTAGAAAAAAACTTCCATAAATAGAATATTACAACAAACCTTTACAATTTATAAAATTCAAGTATTCAACCAATGATGTTTTTAGCACGTGGGTCTCAAATTTAAATATTTTTTATGATTTTTTTTTTGTCAGCATGTTTTGTGATTATTTTATCAGTAGTTATTGGTTGATTACGAAGGCACCAAATAATATATGTTAAAGATATATTTCAAAAAAGAACCAAATCGAATATGCAGATTTCCACTCGTCATAGAACACAATAAATTTTAAAAATACGAAGATATTCAATTATTAATTCAGGGTTGTGATGATTAAAAAAAGAAAACACTTTTTTTGTACAACAAAACAATTGGAGCTTCTTTTTTATTTTATTTTTTTTACAATTTACCTACGATTTATTCTCTCTTGAGAGCAGTGTCTCGTTCCGATGATGATTCATCAATTCGCGGTGCAAAATCAAATGGTCGTTTATTTTTTTTTTTTAATCAAATGTGTCCATCCAAATGTCATCACAATGTCTCTCAGTTTTTACAGTCATATTTTCACGATCTTTAAATTGGTGTTTGATTGCTGACTCTAGAATTTAAAGCCTAATTCTCTATTCATATTACTGTCTGTTTTTCAATATTTTCTATGTAATTCTGAAAATGAACAGTTTTGAGAATCATTTTCTTAGAGGATTTCATTTGTTTGACTTTTTCTTTTTTGGTAACCCAGTGTCTGGATCACTAAACGTGGACCGACTAGTCCACCGGACTTATGTCCACGCCAAAGGACTTTTTAAGCCTCCATTTAAGGGCCCCTTGGATACTAGTGGTCTGGGGGTAGCCAGATCGCCTGTTACTGGATGGATACTAGTGGTCTGGGGGTAGCCAGATCGCCTGTTACTGGACTACCAGCTAAACTGCTTGAACATGAATGGTGGTAGCCACCCAAGTCCAAGCCCAGACTTCCCGAGAAATCGCGATTAAAGTTTGAGTTTTTCTTAAGCCTTTCATTCTTGTCATCTCAGTTTTTTTTGGTAGATGGTAAATATTTTATTGAAAATAAAAAAGTTACAGATTACAAACTAATCATAATCTTTTTTTAACATGATCTCATGTCCAAAAAAGAGAATAAAAAAGCATAAGAACATAAACATTCAAATTCTAAATGCAGCTCAAATCCTCACCTAAGTTTGGATTTGGTCACTATTAGAACGCGATCTAGCGGAGCCCCTCAGAGAAGATGGAGATTGAGAGAGTACCAAAGTGAAGCGATGAAGGGAGAAAATGTATGCGAAACCGGAGGTCCTTTCAGTAGAACGTCCGAAGTGACTCCCAAAAAAGGGAACGCGCAGAGCTAGAATTAGCGGCAATGGAGTTGCAGGGGAGACCAAATCCTTAATACTCACACAAGGCCAATCCAACAAAGCCATACTAACACCTCTAGAATAAGCCTCAAACTTCAACCAAAGGGGAGACCAAATCCTTAATACTCACACAAGGCCAATCCAACAAAGCCATACTAACACCTCTAGAATAAGCCTCAAACTTCAACCAATCAAAGCCTCTTAATCAGAACCGAAAAAGTAACCAAAACAGGATTGAGAAGAAACTTCAAAGAGCATTAGATCATACACTAAATGATGCACAAAATTTTGAAGAGGAAATAGATGGCCAACATGATCATGAAAGAATGGTGACACGTGGAAACGATATGATATACTCAATTGACGTGGCAAAGACAACGAACGAACTAAATTAATGGTCAAGAGTGACACTTTTGTTTGAGACATAGAGGATTTCTTCATGAAAAAATCTGACCACATTAATCTCATAAAGAAAAATACAATCCAAATTGCGATGTAAAAGTGTTCAAAAATATAATTTGTATTTTGATGTATTTGTTAACGCAGATGGATCCACAACAATCTCAAGAACACCAAATCACCAAACAAACCAATTTGCAATCAATTAGAATCAATCTCTGAATCTTTGTTTACAGAAAATAAGATTCAATTCAACTAAACACAATCGAATCTTTGTTTACAGAAAATAAGATTCAATTCAACTAAACACAATCAACCTTGCAATTTAACATGCAATCAATAGATCTATGAAGTAAACGAATTAGGGAATCACTCGTTTTTAGCTTGAGCTCAAAATCACTCTCCGTTCTTCTCTTGATCAAGAGCACCCTCTCTCTTTTCCGTAAGCTCCAACGTGTCTCGATCTCATCTCTCGTCTATTTAATCCTCTAGCCTCATCTTGCACCCTTGGATCTCCACGGATTAATCTTCACTCTCGTCTATTTAATCCTCTAGCCTCATCTTGCACCCTTGGATCTCCACGGATTAATCTTCATCGTCCAAGCTTAACAACCTGTTCTTTTTCTTTAAACAGATTATTAAACCAACTTAACCAACCTAAACCAATTAGTCAACAGAAATAACCAAGTCAACATCTTTAAACATTCAAAATCTCCCCCTTTTTAACTGAGATTGATCAATCAAGCAACAATTCTTCAAACAACTTTCAACCAAACAAGAACCAACAAAAACACATAGTCTTAACAAAAATATAAGCAGACTTCCTAATTTGATCACAGAAAAAAAACTGCTCCCCACAAACTGAGACTCTTCACAATTAACTTCACTTCACAATCTCATAGAAAACACAACAAACAACAACTCATCTTCAGCAAACAAGCAAGACTCAAAAACCAGCTTAGACACTTGAGTTCCGATTCCGATTCCTCTCATTGTCTCCCCCTGCTTGGTTGAAAATATCAGTTAAAAACAATTCTTGAGTTCCGATTCCGATTCCTCTCATTGTCTCCCCCTGCTTGGTTGAAAATATCAGTTAAAAACAATTTGATATAATTATAGTGAAAAAACCATTTTACTTGAGAGAAAACCTGCATAGTACTCAACCATTTGATTCAGAATTGACATGACATGATTGAAGTCTGCTTCCATGGACTCCCCTAATTTGTGAATCTATGAGTTAGATGCAGCAGCTGGAACATCTTCCTTGGGAACACGAGTATCTACATTAAACTCCTTGTGTCCTTGCTCTTTGAAGTCTGACTTTCTGAGAGGAATTGGCCTTTGAAATTCGAGAATTTTAGTAATAAGGGATGGAAAAGGCAGAATCTTTTTGCGTTTTCCAGCTTTAGCTTTAGCTTTCTTAGCCACCTTGATAACTTGATCATAAATGATTTTTCCTAAGTAGAATTCTTGTTTCTTCCAAATTTTGTAGCACAATTTCAATCTGTCTCTTGTAACTCTTGTAGTGTTTGAAGATGACATCCAGTTGTAGCAGCAAACACTATACAGAATACTCAGTGCAGGAATCAGATATTTTGGCTCAAATCCTTCCCATTTGGTGAGCTTTTGATCGGTAACCAACTCTGTCAAAGTGTGATTGCTCACATCCACTTTGAACTTCTGTTTTGTTGAACAAGGAGGATTTGGTAGACCAAAAACATGGTTTATCATCCGAACAGAGAACTCAAACAGTTTTCTTCGCAGAAAGACACATGACATACCCGGAGCAGTTTCATCTTCTGGGAAAAAGTTGCTTTAGAACTCCAAAACTACCTCCTTTGAGTAAGATTTCATATTCTGAACTGATTCCACTAGATTTCCTCTTCTTATCAGCCTTAACAGATCAGTTTTTTATCCAAAATAGAAGGAACCGTCTTATCTTCTAAGAAAATCCTTTGACGAAGATACTTGTATCTGACCTTTCCCTCTTTTACCAGAAACTTCTTAGAAAAAGGAAATACTTTTGGATCCCAAACACCCAAATAAGCTTGGTCCAGTAACGACTGAGAAAATTGGCAAGCAACTTTCCTATCTGACAAATCGAAATGTGGGGATTCCGAGTCTGAGAAATGTACCTTAATTTCTGGTAGAGGAGGAACTCAATCGTCTTCGTCAGCTGAGTAGTCCGAGTTGTTTTGATCAGGAGAGGAATCTGAGATAGTTTTCTCTGAAGACTCTGTCAGTTCTTCGACTTCCGGCTTTTTAGAGACTGAATTTTTCTTAGATCTGGATTGTCTTGTTGCTTTATTTGAGCGAGAAGGAACTTCTGGAGATTTAGTTAGATCTGGATTGTCTTGTTGCTTTATTTGAGCGAGAAGGAACTTCTGGAGATTTAGGAACTGAGTGAACTGGAGATTCCAACTCTTCATCAGTAGAAGGTTCTGCATGTCCCATAAAAAGCAACGGTGATGGAGGTGGAACAAACGAGGGTGATGGAGGAAGAGTTTCCAATGGAGGAATCATTGCTGCTACTCTATTGTCTTCATCGGAAGATTCATCAATGAGATTAGGGCGAAATGGATCAGTATTTTAAAACCTTCGTCGTTTCGGAGGGAATACTAGTGGAGCTGCTGCAGTTTGAGAGCGAGTTCGACGACGATACACTTCAGGATCTGCTTTAGACTTACGAGATTTCGAAGGAGCCATTGCGTCACAATTTCCCGGTTTCAATGAAAGATGAGTAGCAAATGAGAGTGAGAACTGTTCACTTTCCTTTATAAAACCCTAACTGCTGGCCCATCAGAAACAAACACTGGGCCTATTAGCTGAGCGGACAATAATCGAGCCACAGAACCTTATAAATGCACATATCACTTATAGAAAACACCACACCAATTGATAATTAAACTATCTATTTATCTAAAGCTTATATGTTCTGACAACTTCCTACTGATAACTCTTCTGTACACAGAGGATCTTTTCCTGTATGATTTCTTTGAAATCATTGAAGTACTAAATGAAATGAAACTTTAATAGATACCTTGGATAGTTGATGATTTTGAATGTGTGATTTAACCCCTCATCAAGATTTCATCAACTTCATAAGCTCTGGCAAAATTGTGACACCATCTACATTGGTTAGCTTCACATCTACAGAACCTTATCCCTTGAGCAGAAACAAGTTTGGTATTTACAAAAACATTTCTGTTGGACCAAATATCCCTTTTCGATAGAAATTTGTAAAGACTGCTTATCCAACTGGGTAGCATACATCTTACTCTTTTACTTTCCTTTTAGTTTAACACAATCTTTTTCTGTTGGATCACATTATCCATTTTCGACAGAAATTAGTAGAGACTGCTTATCCAACTAGGTAGCATACATCTCACTCTTTGCTTTTCCTTTTGTTTACCACTATCTTTTTCTGTTGGATCAAATTATCCATTTTCGACAGAAATTAGTAGAGACTGCTTATCCAACTGGGTAGCATACATCTCACTCTTTGCTTTTTTGGATGATCAGTAGAGTAGCTCTTTCCCAAGTAGACTAAATAGTTTATGTTCAAGTTCTAGACGGTACTTATTAGTCCCTGAATAGTTGGTAGATCGTTGAATGCCTATTCCCTGGAATCCTCCTGATCCCTAGCGCTTTTTATTATTGCATTTACTTCGTTTACTTTATTGCTTGGTCACTATTGCTACCTTCACAATCATTACTTGCTTGCTTAGACTATTAGAGAACTCTGAATTTGATTACATTTGAACTCACAAAGCTGACTAAATCTTTTAGATGAGCTTAGACCACAGTTAATGATAATCAGCTAATCCAGGTCTTAACCGTTTTTTCTAACAGATGTTTCCTTCAATGATCTCAGCTCAATTAGAGCTCACAGACCCCAAGTGATTTTCTCAAATTCACAAAGGTATTTTGATCCAAAGGTTTGGTGAATATGTCAGCAAGTTGTTGCTCTGAACTCACATGCTCTAGACAGACAGACTTATCCTCAACCAAATTTCGTATGAAGTGATGCCTTATATCAATGTGCTTCGTTCTAGAGTGCTGAACAGGATTTCGTGAGATATCTATAGCACTTTTATTGTCGCACTTAACTAATAAAACTCCAGTATCAATTCCATAGTCCTTAGCCATTTGTTGCATCCACATAAGCTGAGTGCAGCAGCTGCCCATGGAAATGTATTCAGCTTCTGCTGTAGAGAGGGACCCATGGAAATGTATTCAGCTTCTGCTGTAGAGAGGGAGACACAATTCTGCTTACGGCTGTGCCATGAGATCAGATTGTTTCCAAGATAAAAACAGCCACCTGAGGTACTTTTACGATCATCTAAACTACCAGCCCAGTCCGCATCACAAAAACCAACCAGATTTACATTTGTGTCTTTTGTATAAGTCAAACCATAGTTAACTGTTCCATGCACATACTTGATGATTCTTTTTACTGCTGTGAGATGAGATGCACGAGGATCTGCCTGATATCTTGCACAGATTCCTACACTCAAACAAATATCGGGTCTACTTGCTGTTAGATAAAGTAAGCTACCAATCATACCTCTATAAAGTTTTTGATCAACTTTGATTCCATCTAAATCCTTTGACAACTTTAAACTTGTACTCATTGGAGTTTTTGCTGGTTTACTAGTAAAGTTTTTGATCAACTTTGATTCCATCTAAATCCTTTGACAACTTTAAACTTGTACTCATTGGAGTTTTTGCTGGTTTACTAGATGCTAATCCAAAACGTTCAACCAATTTCTTTGCATATGTTGCTTGTGACAACAGTATTCCGTCATTTGTTTGTTTCACCTGAAATCCAAGGAAAAACGTAAGCTCACCTATCATACTCATTTTAAACTCAGATGTCATAACAGAAACAAATTGTTCTATCCTCACCTATCATACTCATTTTAAACTCAGATGTCATAACAGAAACAAATTGTTCTATCAGTTTCTCAGAAGTACTACCAAAAACAATATCATCAACATATATTTGGACTACCATAAAATTTCCATTATCAGTTTTAGTGAAAAGAGTTTTATCGACACTCCCTTGATGATAACCTCGGTTGACCAAAAAACTCGTTAGCCTATCAAACCATGCCCTGGGAGCTTGTTTCAAGCCGTAGAGAGCTTTTTTTAGTTTGTATACATGATCCAAAGCAGTAATCTCTTCAAAGCCTTCGGGTTGTTCAACATAAACTTCCTCTTGAAGATAAACATTTAGAAAAGCACTTTTAACATCCATCTGGTACAGTTTGAACTTCATTAGGCAAGACATTCCCAAAAGGAATCTGATAGACTCGAGTCTAGCCACTGGAGCAAAAGTCTCATCGAAATCTACTCCTTCTATTTGAGTATATCCTTGAGCAACCAACCTTGCTTTGTTTCTCACAATATCTCCTTCATCATTTGCTTTGTTCCTGAAGATCCACTTTGTTCCTATGACGTTAACGCCTTCGGGTCTTGGTACAAGAATCCATACTTGATTTCTCTCAAACTCCTCTAGCTCCTCTTGCATGGCAAGAATCCAATAATGATTTTTCAAGGCATCTTGAGGACTTTTAGGTTCTATGACGGATACAAAACAAGTATACATAACCATTTCTCTGAAGTTTATGTTGACACCTCTTGTTTTTCTGGCTTCATGTAAATCTCCTAAAACATCTGAAATGGAATGATTTCTATGCACTTGTAACTCCTTTTGTTTTTCTGTCACTTCAGAGGTTTCTGATTCTGTCACTATCTCATCATCTCTTAAGCTATTTTCTGCATCTGATGATAGAACAGTAACTATTGAGATACTCCCATCGTCAAATACCACATTCACTGATTCCATAATCATCTTGGTCCTTTTATTATAGACACGAAAGGCTGTACTGTTGGTTGAATATCCCAAAAAGAACCCTTCATCACTTCTAGCATCAAATTTTTCCAACTGATCCTTATCATTCAAAATGTAGCACTTGCAGCCAAAAACATGAAAATAGCTCAATGTGGGCTTCTTTCCCTTCCAGATCTCATAAGGTGTTTTGGTTGTGTCAGGCCTCAGATAGACTCTGTTAATAATGTAGCATGCAGTATTAATCGCTTCTGCCCAAAATCTTTCAGAGATATGACTTGCAAGTAACATAACTCTGGCCATCTCCTGCAAGGTCCTGTTCTTTCTATGTCATAACAGACACAAATTGTTCTATCAGTTTTTCAGAAGTACTACCAAAAACAATATCATCTACGTATATTTGAACTACCATAAAATTTCCATTATCGTTTTTAGTGAAAAGAGTTTTATCGACACTCCCTTGATGATAACCTCTGTTGATCAAAAAAACTGGTTAGTCTATCAAACCATGCCCTGGGTGCTTGTTTCAAGCCATAGAGAGCTTTATTTAGCTTGTAAACATGATCCAAAGCAGTAATTTCTTCAAAGCCTTCAGGTTGTTCAACATAAACTTCCTTTGAAGATAACCATTTAGAAAGGCACTTTTGACATCCATCTGATACAGTTTGAACTTCATTAGGCAAGACATTCCCAAAAGAAATCTGATAGATTCAAGTCTGGCCACTGGAGCAAAAGTCTCATCGAAGTCTACTCCTTCAATTTGAGTATATCCTTGTGCAACCAACCTACGCTTTATTTCTCACAATATCACCTTCATCATTAGCTTTGTTTCTAAAGATCCACTTTGTTCCTATGACGTTAACACCTTCAGGTCTTGGTACAAGAATCCATACTTGATTTCTCTCAAACTCTTCTAGCTCCTCTTGCATGGCTAGAATCCAATAATGATCTTTTAGAGCATCTTGAGGACTTTTAGGTTCTATAACGGATACAAAACATGTGTACATAACCATTTCTCTGACTTGCATGGCTAGAATCCAATAATGATCTTTCAGAGCATCTTGAGGACTTTTAGGTTCTATAACAGACACAAAACATGTGTACATAACCATTTCTCTGAAATTTATGTTTACACCTCTTGTTTTTCTGCCTTCATTCAAGTCTCCCAAAACATCTGAAATGGAGTGATTTCTATGCACTTGTAACTCCTTTTGTTTCTCTGTCTCTCCAGAGGTTTCTGACTCAGACACAGTTTCATCCTCCCTTGAATTACTTTCAGCATCTGATGAAAGAACAGAAACTATTGAGATACTCCCATCGTCAAATACAACATTCACTGATTCCATAATCATCTTAGTCCTTTTGTTGAAGACACGAAAAGCTGTACTGTTGGTTGAATATCCCAAAAAGAACCCTTCATCACTTCTAGCGTCAAATTTTCCCAACTGATCCTTATCATTCAAAATGTAGCATTTGCAACCAAAAACATGAAAATAGCTCAATGTAGGCTTCTTTCCCTTCCAGATCTCATAGGGAGTTTTAGTCTTGTCAGGTCTCAGATAAACTCTATTAATGATATAACAAGCAGTATTTATCGCTTCTGCCCAAAATCTTTCTGAGATATGACTTGCAAGAAGCATAGCTCTGACCATCTCCTGTAATGTCCTGTTCTTTCTTTCTACTACTCCATTTTGCTGAGGAGTACGAGGAGCTGAAAACTGATGAATTATTCCTTGAAGATCACAGAACATTTTAAACTGAG
>CM071716.1:58003068-58014706 GCA_036630335.1 Physaria fendleri | reverse complement strand
TTTTGTCAAGGGATTTTGCTAAATTGTTAAACAGTTATTATGTCAAAGAACGTGTAGAAAAAATGTCAGTCATAAAAAAAAAAAGTTATTCATAAGACAATGGTGTAGTTTTACTTGATTCTTAAATTTAATTGGAGATTGTTTTGGAAAAACATATATAGTACTTTTTTTTTTTGTCAACAAGGGTAAACATATACAAGAAAAAAGGGTTTTCTGTTCGATAGAAGAGAGATTGTTGTTATCAAAAGTTAAACAGAAATCATGTGGATTTGAAAAACAAGAATCTTTATATTAGAATATAATGTACTACACTACTTTGCAACTAACAGTTAAACACAAGTCACGTGAATTTGTTTCAATTTTTCTAAACACTGGCTTGTTCCTGGAGTGGAACACAAAGCCGCACTCCATAATCTGTCCCCTTGTTTTAAAGGTATAAGTTGATGAGAATATTATAGTGAATGCCATTTAAGCTGAATGATCTTATAGTCAGTGCCATTTCGCATTTTCACATATAACATTGCCACAATTACATGCGCGTGAGTCTCACACAAACCACAATTCTATATTTTATTTAGTCAGTGCCATTTCGCATTTTCACATATAACATTGCCACAATTACATGCGCGTGAGTCTCACACAAACCACAATTCTATATTTTATTGTTTTTCTAATTTTTTTCTTTAATATCTATTTTTTCTATTTTCTTTTAGTTCTTCTCTCTCCTCATTCCCCTTCTCCCAAAACAAAACCTAGATCTAAATTGGTGCGATGCTTTCGTTTCCGTCATCTTCCAAACATCCTCCAGATCTATGAAATTATGGCAACCAAATCTAAGATTAATCCTCCAGATCTATGAAATTATGGCAACCAAATCTAAGATTACATCGTCATGTATCTCGCCGTCGGTGGTTCAGTTGTTAGTATCTCCATTGGTGCTATGAACTTCATTCTTAAGCTTAACTTTATTGGCTTCTACCAAGTAAATTTCGTTTAGATGCTTTACTCTCTTCTCTTACTATCTTGATGGATTTTTTTGTCTTGATTTGATATTTGTGAGATTCTAGATCTCGAAATCGAGGAAGTATGGATGTGTGGAGATTAATGGTGATAATTGATAAACTAGTGGAGGAGAGGATGTGTAGACGTAGTGGCGGGATGGATGCGGTTGTTTAAACTAGTGGAGGAGAGGATGTGTAGACGTAGTGGCGGGATGGATGCGGTTGTTGGTGTTCTGAATGAAAACTTAGTTGTTGTGGTTATTGGTGGGAATGTACAAATGTCAAGGCTTAGTGATTTGGGTGTCTCTGCTTGCTTATTTGACAATGGTGAGCTACGTGTAAAGGAACACATTTTTTTTAGATAAAGATGGACAAGATTACAAGACTTGTTGTACTACCATTATAGCCTCAATTTTCTATCTCCATGACAGGTCAATTCCACATCCAAAAGATATTATTTTTGTTAGTAAAAATGAATTTTTGTTAGTATGTAAGTTTTGTTGGGATATTATTTTTGTTAGTAAAAATGAATTTTTGTTAGTATGTAAGTTTTGTTGGTGTTTGATTTTTTTTTTGTTTGGTCTTTGACTAACATGTGACTATTCTTTTCACTTCTTGTCTATTTTTGGTCTCATGGACAGGTATGTTTGTTTTCTGTCTTTGACTTCACTAGTATAATTGTACTCATAAACAAGTATTGGCAGACAGGTAAGACAAATCACTGTCTATATTATTTTACTTTATTAATTTTTTATATCAATTATGTTTTTTGGACTGTGAATAGGAGGTAAGTATTACAATGTGAAAATAACAAGGTATTGTCTTCTCTCCATAATTGTCTATCTTGATATCGTGGACAGAATTTTGTATTGGCATAAGTTTTTTTTTTGGTATTTGATTTTTGGCAGACAGAATTTTTGTATTGACATGTAAGTGTTTTTGGTGTTTGATTTTACTAACATATGGGCATTCGTTAACAAGTTCATTTTACTAACTCTTGTTTTTTGTTCTTTGACTACCAGGTCACTATTCCTTTGCCAAATATGATAAGGTAATAACTTGTCTTCATGTTTAGTGTTTTTGGTGTTTGTGTTTACTAATAGATGTGTACTACTAACTTAGTATTTGAAAGGGTATATGGTTAAGAGGATTGTGGACAGTTACTTGCGAACAAGGACCTGAAAACGAGCATCTAAGGATAGATTCTACATCCCCACGAGACAAAAGACAGGAATTCGGATACAAGAACCTGCCTACAAGCACTTGGCACCAAATTACTGTCCACAAGAACGCGATACCTGTCTACGGGTACTAAGGAGGACGAATTTGTGGCTGGAGACAGTTACAAGTGCAAACATGGACAAAATCGTAGTTTGAGACAATTACAACTGCCAACATGGACGGAATCATAGCTGGGGACAGTTACAAGTGCCAACATGGACGAAATTGTAGTTGGGGACAGTCACACGTGCCAACATGGACGAAATCATAGTTGAGGACAGTTACATGTGCCAACATGGACGAAATCGTGCTTTGGAGACAGTCATACGTGCCAACATGGACGAAAATTGTGGTTAAGGACAGTTACACATGCCAGCAAGGGCGAAAATGTGGTTGCGGACAGTTACAAGTGCCAGCAAGGACGAAAATGTGGTTGCGGACAGTTACACGTGCCAGCTGGAGACAGTTACAAGTGCAAACATGGACAAAATCGTAGTTTGAGACAATTACAACTGCCAACATGGACGGAATCATAGCTGGGGACAGTTACAAGTGCCAACATGGACGAAATTGTAGTTGGGGACAGTCACACGTGCCAACATGGACGAAATCATAGTTGAGGACAGTTACATGTGCCAACATGGACGAAATCGTGCTTTGGAGACAGTCATACGTGCCAACATGGACGAAAATTGTGGTTAAGGACAGTTACACATGCCAGCAAGGGCGAAAATGTGGTTGCGGACAGTTACAAGTGCCAGCAAGGACGAAAATGTGGTTGCGGACAGTTACACGTGCCATTAAAGACAGTTTTTTTTTAAAAAAATTTCGTTTTTATTTTGGAGAGAGAAATACACGTTTTTCAATATAAATATTAAATATTTAATTTACTTTTTAGGAGAGAGAATGATATTATTTTAATATTTAGAGAATGATATTATTTTAATATTTTAAAATTATTTGGTGGCATCAATGCAAACTATCTATGAACTTGTCTGTGGCAGTTTTATAAGTTATCTCCCAAAATGGCACTTTTAAAAAAAGCAACTCCAAAAATGGCAGTTCTCGTAATACTCTCTAAGTTGATTACAGGGACTCATGGATGTGGCACATTTGCGGCTCTTAATACTTATAAATAATTTTAGGTCTTAGTGTGATTGCTCTATCTAGTGTAGTAGTAGTTGAGATATGAAAAGTGTACCAATATTAACCGTCTTTTAGACTATAACTATAAGTAAAAAAAAACTTTAGTTTTCATTGATTAATTGGAAATGTATAATTGGAGGTTTATATAAAGACCAAGGCCTAAACCAAACCTTACTATACCAAAGTAAAAACAAACAAAAGTATACAGACTCAAATCAAACTGAAACTATATAAAGCAATTTAAAATGAATCTATATACCACAATAGTCCCTTCAAGATGGAACGAATATGTTTAGGAGATCCATCTTCCTTATCAATTATTGAAACTGAGCACGATATAATGGTTCAATGAAGAAATTAGCTAATTGAAGATGAGACCTGACATAGAGCAGCTGGAACAAACCTACTTCTATGCGCTCTCTCACATTATGGCAATCATGTTCAATATGTTTAGTATGTACGTGAACAAAATTCTTAATAATGTGTATGGCATCAATATTATTACAAAACATAAGAGATTGTTTAGGGAGAGGGACCTGTAAATCCTGCATAATCTGTGTGATCCACATAAGTTCATCAGAGGCCATGGATAAACTTCTGTATTCAGCCTCAACAGAACTCTTGGAAACAACCTATTGTTTCTTAGACTTCTAAGACATGAGAGAATAACCTAAGAACAAACAATAATCTGTAGTAGAGCGGCGAGTGTCTATGCAGGAAACCTAGTCAGCATCAACAAACATCTGAAAGTGTAACTCAGACTTAGTTGAGTAAAATATACCCTAGTCAATAGTCCCTCTGATATACTATAAAACAATGTTTGTGTTTTTGATGATTGGAAGTCGGATTCTAAGAGAATTGACTCAACTTGTTGACTGCAAAATAATGTCTATTGCATGAATAGCTAAGTATACTGATAAGCATGAATGTTAGTCTATGGAAACGAAAATAGACGTAAGAACCTCGAGTTGAGCGGGGTAAGGTGTTACAGAATATGAATAGCTAAGTATACTGATAAGCATGAATGTTAGTCTATGGAAACGAAAATAGACGTAAGAACCTCGAGTTGAGCGGGGTAAGGTGTTACAGAATCTAGCAATTTCACGGCCCATAAATTATTTTAAGTCACCAAGATCTCTAAGCTTGAAGAAGGACTACAACTGTGTTTTAAGGAGAACAACTGTTGGATCAATGTTATTGATGATGATCATGTTATCGACATACACAAGACACAGAGAAAAAAAGAGTTAGTTATCCTCAAGAAACAATTATGATAATTTAGCGAAACCAAGTTGTAGCAGAGTATCTTTGAACTTCAAAAACCAATGTCTTAAGCCTATTTGAGTCCATAGAGAGGTTTCTGCAATTTGCAGAAAACATCAGATGGCAAATTGTAGCAAGTATGATAATTTAGCGAAACCAAGTTGTAGCAGAGTATCTTTGAACTTCAAAAACCAATGTCTTGAAGCCTATTTGAGTCCATATAGAGGTTTCTGTAATTTGCAGAAAACACCGTATGGCAAATTGTCCCCCCCCCCTTTTACCATCAGCTTAACCAGGTGGAAACTTCATACAAATCTCCTCATTTAAGTCCCCATTTAAGAATGCATTAGAAGTATCTGACTGAGCAAGAGAGAAACCATAGAAAACAGAGATGGAAATAAGTAATTTGACATAAGTAAGCTTTGCAACTAGAGAGAATGTGTCAGTGTAATCAATACCTTCTTGATGTGTATACTCTTTGGCTACAAGACGAGCCCAACTAGAGAGAATGTGTCAGTGTAATCAATACCTTCTTGATGTGTATACTCTTTGGCTACAAGACGAGCCTTATGTTTCTCTAAGCTGACATCATAGTTAAATTCCAGCTTGTATACCCATTTGCAATCGATGGCAGTCTTACCCTCTGGAAGAGGACAAATTATCCATGTTTCAGTAGATTCGAATGCACTGATTTCCTCTGCCATTGCCTCACTCCAATCAAGATGTTTCTTAGACTCAATTTAGGTTGAGCGTTATTTGTATTTATCAAGAGAAAGTAAAACGAGAGATAAAAATGAGAAACTTTATCATAAGACATAAATTTGGAGATTTCATGAATGGTTAAGGAAGTTACTGAATGACAGTAATAATCCTGAAGGTAAACGGGCTATTTAGTTCTCTTGCGAGAGCCCTGAATAGAAGACTCAAGGACATCAATGATAAAGCCAGCAGAAGGCTAAAGCTCTACAAGGGATGAGGACAGAGAAATGTCAACATCATTAAGTTGAGGAATCACAGGGGACTTAGGAATCTGATCATGAAAAATGTGATAATCCTGTACAGTATCAGTTCCAAAGAAAGGAAAAAGCTCTTCATGAAAGACAATGCGTCTTGAAATTATTATGATATTATGAGATTGAATATTAAGGAGTTTGTAACCTTTGTATCCATTTGGATAACCAAGAAAGGCAGAAACCCAAACTCTATGGTCAAATTTATGTCTGTTCTTGGGAGAGGTTGAAGCATAACAAAGGCAACCAAAAACTTCCAGGTCATTATAATCGAGAATCTTCTTTGTTATAACCTTGTAAGGACTCTTTTCTTTTAAAATGGGTGCATGAAGTATATTGATGATGTGAATTGCGGTGATGATACATGCACCCCAATAACATTGTGGTGAGTAGAAGTCAGTTTTGAGCTCACAGAAGGTCCAAGGGGTAAATGGTTTGTACATGTTTCAAATGTTTGTCCCCATGTTTGCTAGCGTTAGCACCAAGGGTGAAAGTTTGGATCGACAAAAGTAACCGTTGTGATTGCTCCTTTCTCATCCTTAGCTAGAAACTCATGTGGGAGATCCTTAGTTAAATCTGTTTGGAGTAAAACCTTTTCTTCTTCAAAATTTGCACATACCTCTGTGTCCGGATGAAGCTTGATCGGGTGTCTTACCTCACTTGTCATGTATCTTAAATCCTCCCAGAAAAAGAGATATTGAAAAAAAAAAATTTGAGCGTGATCTAGATAAGTATAACTTCCATTAAAGGCTGAGAATTAACATTCCCTGAAAACCACTTAGAGACCACCATAAGAAGATCAACTATGGTCCAAAGACCCCTTCTAAAGACCCTAAATTGAGTTGGTTGGTCTCTTATTCTTAATTTGATAGTAAATGCATTGAGGGAAGGCATCGATGCGTATTTTTCTCTCCTCTTTAATGGCGACACCTACTCAGGATGCTATTGACACCTTCATGAACATCACTGGTGCTTCTAATGCCGTCGCCGTTCGGAAGCTCGAGGTGATTCTATTTCTTTTTTTCCTTCTTTGTGTTTAGATTGTTATTTGAGGTAGTTTAGAATTTTATCAAATCGATAAACTTTTGTATTGTTGGACGATCGTTTACAATCCTTTGATCATGAAATTTCTTCTTATTCTTAGTGTTCTCTTATATCGATTTAGATTTCAACTTGAAGCTCCCAGATTGAACTTGAAGTTACTTGTGTTGAATTTTAGGTAATTGGTTATTCGGATTGATTTTATAGGAAGTTTTTTTTTGTGTGGTTTTTATGTTCCTACAGAACTCCCACGCTTATCGATTTTTGTATTTGTCCATTGATGTATAAACCAGATTCATAATTTATATCTACGCATTGTGGAGTTATGTGGTTTAAGTTTGGAAATTTTTTTGTTCTTTTACCCCGGTCTGCATTTTCTTGTCGATTTGACTGATATAGATGCGGGATGATAACTACTATTTGAATATGCTGTGGGGTTTTAGTTCTTAAAGTTTCAAACTTCTTAGAAATCATCTTGTGTACAATTTAGTTTTGGGTTTAGAACTTGTTATTTTAGAAATCATCTTGTGTACAATTTAGTTTTGGGTTTAGAACTTGTTATTGGGTTCTTTGAGAATTCTCATCTTTGTGTCATCAATCTAAAGTTTCAAGTCTCAGCATAGAACAACAGTGCCCTTCCCGCTTCGGGATCCAAACCTATTTGATAATGATCCTCTGATGCCGCGTCCCCCATTTGTTAGTCATCCAAGGGAGGTCAGGCAGATACCTATAGAGGTTAAAGATAGCAATGGGCCATCAGGTCAATTTAATGATGCTCCTTCTATTGAGGATGTGACTCGAGCTCATGGTCCAGCTGCCCAAGAGACGGTCATTATAGATGAAGTAAGTGATGATGATGGTCAGTCTGCTCCAACCAGACAAAGTAGGGATGAGGTACCTGTTGGTTCTGCAAGCAATAATTTGCATGATTACCATGATATAGAAGAAGAAATGATTCGAGCTGCTATTGAGGCCTCAAAAATGGAGACTAGGGTAAGGTTTAGATAATGGAAAGTATTTGGTTTCTTTTCTTGTTTATTCAGGCATAGAGTTAGGTACAGCATGCTCGTTTTCTGTTTTACTTGAAGTGACAAGATTAATTGTAATATAGGCACCAAGGAATAAGTCACCTGAAAATCATCAGTCTCCAAGGAATAAGTCACCTGAAAATCATCAGTCTCGCATGGACGATGGTAATGACCTAACAAAATCTGCCACAGTGCGTTCAGCCGCATGGACGATGGTAATGACCTAACAAAATCTGCCACAGTGCGTTCAGCAGAGGAAGAAGTACTGCAAAGTGAAAGTTGGAAGCCTTCTTCCTCAGAGAGAGAAGCTTCCAAAGTGGTTTCTTTTCCAGGACAGCAGGGTACCCGAGCCTCAAATGGAAGGTTTGTTTGTTCTGTTTTGTTACAACACCTTTTGTAGTCGATGTGTTTCTCTTCTGTGTTTTTAGACAATGTCCCAAGAAGTTGTTTTTATGTGTAGACTCGCAGCACCCAGCTCACTGTCTGAGGATAATGACGATGATGAGGACCCTGATTATGTGGACGAGGAACCCCTTATTAGACACAGACCAAGACATGCAGTTGCTAGATCTCAGGCCCCACTTAACGATGATCTTACCCAGAGCCCTGAAGCAGAAGATGCAACTATTCATTCACCGGATGCTGGCAATGGTTTTCCTTCTGAGGTAGAAAAACATATATATCTGTTCTCTATATGAACGATCAGATCTCCTATATTACTTTCAAGGAGGAATCCTAGAATAGTTAGTCCATGCCTAAGTTATTACTCTTATTACATCTTTGGTTTAAGTGGGGAGGCATTTCTTCTGAGGAACATGATGAAGCTGTCATGCTTGAGGCTGCCATGTTTGGTGGCATTCCTGAGAGTGAATATAATGTTCCATATGCACCTTATCCGCGAAGGACACAGCGTCCACCCTCCCCATCATTGACAACTCAGAGGTTGATTCGAGAACAGCAGGTTGGGAACATTTTATGTTTCTTTTTCCGCAATTGATTGAAAAATACTTTTTATTTGATCTAGCCTTGTGACAAGAATAAAAGAAGTAATGTGCAAAGAGTTCAACCATTTTAGGTTATGGAAGAATACTAGTGATGATGAGTTTTTTCTTTGTTGAAATGTGAGAGTTCAACCATTTTAGGTTATGGAAGAATACTAGTGATGATGAGTTTTTTCTTTGTTGAAATGTGAACTGGAGCAGGATGATGAGTATCTTGCATCGCTGGAAGCTGACCGGGAAAAAGCTGAGACTCGTCGATTGGAGGAAGAAGCTGCTAGAGTGAAAGCTCTTGAAGAAGAAAAGAGAAAAGAGGAAGAAGCTCGCAGGAAGGTCGAAGAGGAACAGGTGTGCTTTTTGTTATACATGAGTCTCTCTAGTTCCGTGTACAGGTTATACCAAGTGTTATGTTTTGAGTGGTTACCAGGATCCTGCTTTTTGATGGAAAAAGAGTAGCCAAACCACATAAACCCTTGGAACCAATCCCTTTGCTTGCTACAAGAAAATGGATGTCTATACTGTGATTACATAAAATCTTTAGAACTAGCATCGTCACTAGGTTTAAATGTCTCATAGCTACTAAGCTGTACTTGGTGTTTGGATAAGTTTCCTAAAATTCTTGAAAGTTATCCTGCACGTAAGCCTATTTTTATTTTTCTAACTAGGAATTGGAGAGGCAATTAGTTTCCAAGGAAGCGTCTCTGCCTCAGGAGCCACCAGCAGGGGAAGAGAACGCCATTACACTTCTTGTCAGACTGCCAGATGGCACACGCCATGGCCGCCGATTCCTTAAATCCGACAAACTGCAGGTAAGTATCCCAAAACCAGCTTCACTCATCCTCAAATAATATGAAAAACCTTATAACCACTAAGCATGAGTTCAACCATTTTAGGTTATGGAAGAATACTAGTGATGATGAGTTTTTTCTTTGTTGAAATGTGAACTGGAGCAGGATGATGAGTATCTTGCATCGCTGGAAGCTGACCGGGAAAAAGCTGAGACTCGTCGATTGGAGGAAGAAGCTGCTAGAGTGAAAGCTCTTGAAGAAGAAAAGAGAAAAGAGGAAGAAGCTCGCAGGAAGGTCGAAGAGGAACAGGTGTGCTTTTTGTTATACATGAGTCTCTCTAGTTCCGTGTACAGGTTATACCAAGTGTTATGTTTTGAGTGGTTACCAGGATCCTGCTTTTTGATGGAAAAAGAGTAGCCAAACCACATAAACCCTTGGAACCAATCCCTTTGCTTGCTACAAGAAAATGGATGTCTATACTGTGATTACATAAAATCTTTAGAACTAGCATCGTCACTAGGTTTAAATGTCTCATAGCTACTAAGCTGTACTTGGTGTTTGGATAAGTTTCCTAAAATTCTTGAAAGTTATCCTGCACGTAAGCCTATTTTTATTTTTCTAACTAGGAATTGGAGACCTGCTTTTTGATGGAAAAAGAGTAGCCAAACCACATAAACCCTTGGAACCAATCCCTTTGCTTGCTACAAGAAAATGGATGTCTATACTGTGATTACATAAAATCTTTAGAACTAGCATCGTCACTAGGTTTAAATGTCTCATAGCTACTAAGCTGTACTTGGTGTTTGGATAAGTTTCCTAAAATTCTTGAAAGTTATCCTGCACGTAAGCCTATTTTTATTTTTCTAACTAGGAATTGGAGAGGCAATTAGTTTCCAAGGAAGCGTCTCTGCCTCAGGAGCCACCAGCAGGGGAAGAGAACGCCATTACACTTCTTGTCAGACTGCCAGATGGCACACGCCATGGCCGCCGATTCCTTAAATCCGACAAACTGCAGGTAAGTATCCCAAAACCAGCTTCACTCATCCTCAAATAATATGAAAAACCTTATAACCACTAAGCATAAACACAGGTAAGACCATATCCTCGGCATGCTTTTGGCGATGGAGAAAACTCAGCGACTCTAAGTGAGGTCGGTTTAACGAGCAAACAAGAAGCATTATTCTTGGAACTGATCTAAACCGGGATATTATTCTATTTGGGTTGCATAACGTATTCATAAATGATTTAGTTTTCTTCATAGAAGCTGTTACTCTTTCATATCTATTGACTGTTGTTTTATTTAATCTTAGGCTGTCTTAAATTGGAAAGAGTCTTTTTATAACATTTTCCAATCAGACGAGGCAGTTTCTATTTGCTGGCTTTCTTGGATGTGACATGTATGACATACCTCGTATCATAGTGTTGTGGTTGTGGATATATAAATTACCATATTAGCTAAAACCGTGTTTTGGGTTTAGCTAAAACCGTGTTTTGGGTTTTAGTCGTTCGTTATTGCCATCAGAGTCAAAGAATGTGTTCTTAGCCAAAAAAGAAAAGGTCATATAGCGCCCACAGGAACCTGTTGTAGAATTTCTTAACGCCATAGGAATATGTTTCAGAATTTCCTATGCAGAGATGATGTAAAGCCAATAAAACAATTTTACGAAATAACACGCTAAAGACGAAATACAAAGGAGTGGATAGCAGCGTCACAATTCTAATCTTGAATATTCAAAATTACTGTCACAATTATGATCTTGAACATTTCAAAACTACTGTCACAATTATGATCTTGAACATTTCAAAAGCTAGCGTTTACAAATATAATATCGAATATTCAAAAGCTAGTGATATCCCAATTCAACCAATTTTCATGCAGAATAAATCATCATTTCGTTCAGATTAATGCACAAATGACTGAATGAGAACGATGGCTGTTTTTTCGCTCTTCCTTCTCCTTTCTTTCCTCTCAAACTTGAGACCTTCGCTACAGCAACCCAATGTAGGAGGGGGACACAACCTTCGCTACATCGGCCATTCTTGTGGCGACCGTTCTGCTTACCTCAAAAACAGCTCATACTCCTCCAATCTCAAAGACGTTTTGCACTCTCTTTCTTCGCATAACGAGTCTTTCTCTGAAGG
>CM071716.1:57988610-58001047 GCA_036630335.1 Physaria fendleri | reverse complement strand
AAATCTGATCACATATGTGAGTACATTATGCTTATATTTTCTTTTTTGATGTACATAAAATATATATAATTGACCTTAATCTTACTTATTAAAATGTTGAATAGACATGGAAACTATGGAGCAATGGATCACCACAAGAGCTCGTGGATCCATCCTATCAAGATAACAATCAAATAGACGAAATTGTCAGGTGCATCAATATTGCATTACTATGTGTACAAGAAGAAGTTGAAGACCGTCCAACAATGTCAGCTGTTGTCCAAATGCTCACAACTAGCTCAATCGTTCTTGCTGTTCCTCGACCACCTGGATTTTTCTTCCGGGCTAGAGATGAACAAGCTGGTTCCAACCGCGATGACTCCACTACTCAGGTTTCTCCTCGTTGAAGACCAAGCTTTTATATCATCAACAATTAAAAAGTTAAAATTACTTCAGTTTACTGTCATTTTCTTTAAGTGTTCAGCAAGTAAAAACGATACTCTTGTTTATAATTTTATTTTACTGTCTCTTATCATTAATGAAGGATTTGTGAAATTTACTGTCTTAAAATTCATTTAATACTTGTCCAAGAAGAGAGGTGATGGAGAATGAAGGACATTAGAAGCTATGGTTATATAAAAGCAAGTTTGGACAGTTGAGGAATAATTTTATTTTAGTGGCAAACTCATAACTAATTCTCCTTTCTTCTTCAATGTTTCACCTTATGGGCCTTTTTTGTTCTTTCCCACCATACCATTAGTTTGTTACATTTTTTCGTAGTTGCTCTATAATGCTAAAAGTATTTTATTCAAATTATACCCAAGTTGTACTATTTATATTTTGAAACCGTAAAACGGGTCGGGTTGACGGGTCAATTGGAGTTGTTAGTAGAAGAAAAGAGAGTAAACGAAGAAGACGATAAAAGAGACCGGGTCGTTAACGGCGTCGGCCGTCGCAAACGACGACCTTGACGGAGACGTTATATTTTCTCGCCGTCGTCAAAGTTTCATAATTTCCTCACACGCCAACAACCTTTGTAACATATCATTGCTTTTCATTACTTATATATATCTTCAAAATCCAGCAATCAAATGTTTCAATCATCCTAAATTAATCAATTAGAAGAGTGTACAATGAAACGAATCTGGTTAGTACCAATATAAATCAAAATAAGATTTAAAACACATTCAAATGCTTATAGTTCCCACTCTCTTCTAAATCCAAAGAATCCAACAAAAACGGCGTCGTATTACCTTCATCTTCACCACCATCAGATGATCTAGTCATTAGTTCTTTTGCTCTATCAACTTCGACTTCCCAATCAGTCTTTGCCAAAACGACCAACATTGAAACTAGACATGAGCCTTGCGCTGCGAAAAGACCTAGCCATAAACCCTTGAAGTCATAACCACTAAAGAAACTTAACCATATAGCCACGGGCATTCCAACAAAGTAGAAACAACATAAGTTTATGTTTGCTCCTAATTTAGGTCTCGCACTTCCTCTCAACACTCCACACACTGTGGTCTGAGGACAGTTTCCTAGCTCACATAGCCCGATGATCGGTAAAACCATTGACGTCAACTTCACTATCTCTTCTTCATCTGTAAACAGTCTAGCCCAGCAATTCCTCACCATGAAAGCAAAAAACATGGCGATTAGACCTAAACCAAGGCTTAAACCGAGTCCTGTTCTCGCTGCTACCCTCGCTTTATCGGGCTGATTCGCACCTAGTTCGTTGCCTACACGTGTTGAAACGCTGATACTTAGAGATGAAGGAAAAATGTAGATCAAAGCGGTGGTTTGGATCAAGATTCCCATAGATGCTACAGTTGCTTGTGGGTTAAGTAACAATCCACAAAGAAGAATCATGATTTCGTACCACCACCATTCTAGACAAACAGAAACACAGCTAGGGATTGCTAATTTCATTAGAGATCTCCATCCTTTAAAACAATCCATTGAAAATCCTCCCCAAGTCTTGTCGTAAACACCAGAAAACACTATGTAGATGATCAGAAACCCTAGGAGATTGACATTAGTCCAGATAGCTCCCAAAGCGACTCCTTTAAGGCCGAGACCGAGGGACGAAACGAGAAAATAATTGATCGGAATGTGGAGTAAGACGGCGAAGAAAGCAGAGTAAGTAAGAGAGAGGAAGAGTGATGGATTGAGATCGAAGGTAAATACGGATAGGATGTAGAAAAGATTGGAGAATCAGATCAGGGAGAGAGAAGAGGATAAATATCTCAGATTGGTTCGAGATTTCTTCGTCTTGTCCAAAGAAGAGAAGGATCTTCTTGATGTTGAGCCAGAGAATAGAGATGGGTAGAGAACAGAGGAGGAGCAAAAGTGTGGTTTTTTGTAAAGCAAGGCCTAAAAGTTTGAATCTTTTGGCGCCAAAGGCTTGAACACAGATGGGTTCCATGCCGATAGAGAGACCAGAGAGGAGAGAGTAGCCTGTGATGTTGGCGAAGCCTAGTGCGAGTGAGCCACCGGAGAGAGCAGAGAGATCGTTGAGACGGCCAAGGAAGAGCATTGAGATCATTGAGCGAGAATAGAGGAGTAAACCAGTTAAGATCATTGGGAGAGATATTTTGGCTATTGATTTAGCTTCTTGAATCAAAGAGGAGAGATTATTCGGGTTTGGATTCGGATCTTTTGAATCAAAGAGGAGAGATTATTCGGGTTTGGATTCGGATCTTGACGGTGATCTGTTTGGTTCTTGATGATCAAATGTTCTGCCATGATTACAGGTTTTGAGAGAGATAGAGAGAGAGGATGATGAAGAAGGTATTGTTGAGGTCTGAAAGGTGTGTTATAAGATGGAATTAAGTCTTTAATTGAGCTTAAGAGCACAAAGAGATGTTATTTTGACTCGAGACTTGAGTCTTAATTATAACCGAACAGCTTTGGCGGTTTTTTTGACCAGTCATTATGTCATTGTTACGACTCTGTCTTCCTAGCCATACTATTTTATTATATACTTTTCATTTATGGAAAATGAAAGAAAATATGAGTCCTAAATATTTATGAAAATGATTTCTTTTTATCATGTTTACCTTTATTTAGATCTTTTTTTTTTCATTTGGGGAAATAAATAACAGGTTTCTGGAAAATATATAATTAATAATTGATGGTTATTTGGAAATTTTGTTTATTAAGAAATTATTTATTCTTAGACATACAACTAAATCATTGAAAAAAAAAAAAAGACATACAACTAAATAAAATTCAGACGTTTTTGGTATTTCTATTCTTAAATAAAGAAAAAACCAGCGTAACAAATTGACTAGTGTCGTTTACTTCCTCACTTTCAATAGTATCAAAATTTGACAATTAAGAGATTTTTCAAGTTGCAAAAAAAAAAACGTTGTTTTATTTTATTAAATAAAACGGATTCGTTTGCAAAATCAATTAAGAACGCATAGACAAAGACTATCTCGGGATGCAGAATTATAGAGAAAGCACGCATAGATGCTCGAGAATGGTTACAACATAATGCCCCTCGGCCTGCAGTGGCACCAACAGATCATTCAAGTCCCAGGATAAAATGGACCTTCTTAATGTGGCGGTTCTCATAATTTCTTTCAAAACTATGGCTATTCTCATAATAAACTCTTTTTTTTTTTGTTACATAAGAATTTGCCGACAATGAAACCAACTTCTATCATGTTCTTTAATTGCTTAACCAGATTCATACATACAACACAAACCAACTTCAAAAAGGAGTTTTTTATGTTTTCACAAAATTTTATAAGTCATTCTCATGACAACAAAGTCACTACCATGATATTGCACATGAGATTTAATGCCATCAATATCAACGTTTTCTTTTGTACATCAAATCAACAAGCTTTGTAACATTATATTGCTTTTCATTACTTATATATATATCATACTTTCAAAATCCAGCAATCAAAAGTTTCAATCATCCTAAATTAATCAATTAGAAGAGTCTACAATGAAACGAATCTGGTTAGTACCAATAAAATCAAAATAAGATTTAAAACACATTCAAATGCTTATAGTTCCCACTTTCTTCTAAATCCAAAGAATCCAACAAAAACGGCGTCGTATTACCATCATCTTCACCACCATCAGATGATCTAGTCATTAGTTCTTTTGCTCTTTTTTTTTTTGTTACATAAGAATTTGCCGACAATGAAACCAACTTCTATCATGTTCTTTAATTGCTTAACCAGATTCATACATACAACACAAACCAACTTCAAAAAGGAGTTTTTTATGTTTTCACAAAATTTTATAAGTCATTCTCATGACAACAAAGTCACTACCATGATATTGCACATGAGATTTAATGCCATCAATATCAACGTTTTCTTTTGTACATCAAATCAACAAGCTTTGTAACATTATATTGCTTTTCATTACTTATATATATATCATACTTTCAAAATCCAGCAATCAAAAGTTTCAATCATCCTAAATTAATCAATTAGAAGAGTCTACAATGAAACGAATCTGGTTAGTACCAATAAAATCAAAATAAGATTTAAAACACATTCAAATGCTTATAGTTCCCACTTTCTTCTAAATCCAAAGAATCCAACAAAAACGGCGTCGTATTACCATCATCTTCACCACCATCAGATGATCTAGTCATTAGTTCTTTTGCTCTTCGTCGTATTACCATCATCTTCACCACCATCAGATGATCTAGTCATTAGTTCTTTTGCTCTTTGAACTTCGACTTCCCATTCAGTCTTTGCCAAAACGACCAACATCGAAACTAGGCATGAGCCTTGCGCTGCAAAAAGACCTAGCCATAAACCCTTGAAGTCAAAACCACTAAAGAAACTTAACCATATAGCCACAGGCATTCCAACAAAGTAGAAACAACATAAGTTTATGTTTGCTCCTAATTTAGGTCTCGCACTTCCTCTCAAAGGCATTCCAACAAAGTAGAAACAACATAAGTTTATGTTTGCTCCTAATTTAGGTCTCGCACTTCCTCTCAACACTCCACACACTGTGGTCTGAGGACAGTTTCCTAGCTCACATAGCCCGATGATCGGTAAAACCATTGACGTCAACTTCACTATCTCTTCCTCATCTGTAAACAGTCTAGCCCAGCAATTCCTCACCATGAAAGCGAAAAGCATGGCGATTAAACCTAAACCAAGGCTTAAACCGAGTCCTGTTCTCGCTGCTACCCTCGCTTTATCTGGCTGATTCGCTCCTAGTTCGTTCCCGACACGTGTTGAAACGCTGATACTGAGAGATGAAGGGAAAATGTAGATCAAAGCTGTGGTTTGAATCAAGATTCCCATAGATGCTACAGTTGCTTGTGGGTTAAGTAACAATCCACATAGGAGAATCATGATTTCGTACCACCACCATTCTAGACAAACAGAAACACAGCTAGGGATTGCTAATTTCATCAGAGATCTCCATCCTTTAAAACAGTCCATCGAAAATCGGATTGCTAATTTCATCAGAGATCTCCATCCTTTAAAACAGTCCATCGAAAATCCTCCCCAAGTTTTGTCGTAAACACCAGAAAACACTATGTATATGATCAGAAACCCTAGGAGATTGACATTAGTCCAGATTGATCCCAAAGCGACTCCTTTAAGGCCGAGACCGAGGGACGAAACGAGAAAATAGTTGATCGGAATGTGGAGTAAGACGGCGAAGAAAGCAGAGTAAGTAAGAGAGAGGAAGAGTGATGGATTGAGATCGAAGGTAAATACGGATAGGATGTAAAAAAGATTGGAGAATCAGATCAGGGAGAGAGAAGAGGATAAATATCTCAGCTTGTTTCGAGATTTCTTCTTCTTGTCCGAAGAAGAGAAGGATCTTCTTGATGTTGAGCCAGAGGATAGAGATGGGAAGAGAACAGAGGAGGAGCAAAAGTGTGGTTCTTTGTAAAGCAAGGCCTAAAAGTTTGAATCTTTTGGCGCCAAAGGCTTGAACACAGATGGGTTCCATACCGATAGAGAGACCGGAGAGGAGAGAGTAGCCTGTGATGTTGGCGAAGCCTAGTGCGAGTGAGCCGCCGGAGAGAGCAGAGAGATCGTTGAGACGGCCGAGAAAGAGCATTGAGATCATTGAGCGAGAGTAGAGAAGTAAACCAGTTAAGATCATTGGGAGAGATATTTTGGCGATTGATTTAGCTTCTTGAATCAAAGAAGAGAGATTATTCGGGTTTGGATTTGGATCTTGACGGTGATCTGTTTGGTTCTTGATGATCAAAGGTTCTGCCATGATTACAGGTTTTGAGAGAGAGACAGAGGATGATGAAGAAGGTATTGTTGATGTCTGAAAGGTGTGTTATAAGATGGAATTAAGTGACTAATTAAGCTTAAGAGCACAAAAGATGTTATTTTGACTCGAGACTTGAGTCTTAATTATAACCGAACAGCTTTGGCGGTTTTTTTGACTAGTCATTATGTCATTGTTACGACTCTTGTCTTCCTAGCCATACTATTTTATTATATACTTTTCATTTATGGAAAATGAAAGAAAATATGAGTCCTAAATATTTATGAAAATGATTTCTTTTTATCATGTTTACCTTTATTTAGATCTTTTTTTTTTCATTTGGGGAAATAAATAACAGATTTCTTTTCTTTTTATCATGTTTACCTTTATTTAGATCTTTTTTTTTTCATTTGGGGAAATAAATAACAGATTTCTGGAAAGATATATAATTAATAATTGATGTTTATTTGGAAATTTTGTATATTAAGAAATTATTTATTCTTAGACATACAACTAAAAATTGAGACGTTTTTGGTATTTATATTCTTAAATAAAGAAAAAACCAGCGTAACAAATTGACTAGTGTCGATTACTTCCTCACTTTCAATAGTATCAAATTTGACAATTAAGAGATTTTTCAAGTTGCACAAAAAAAAACGTTGTTTCATTTTATTAAAAAACCGGATTCGTTTGCAAAATCAATTAAGAACTGCTGGAAACAGTAGTAGGCTAATAGGGAACACCTTGACACAGATCACTGGATCTGCAATATTATCACAAATTGAATTGGGAATATTATTTAAAATGTGTTAAATTATAAATTATTTTCCATTTGTTCGAGTCTTTGACCAATAATGCATAAGAAACTTTTATTATTTTTCTGTATTATATAATTCTTTCCCATTATAATTCCTTGTAGATCCAATAATAGATCAAGCAGCTGTAGAGATTGATATCAAGTTGTTATGAAATACTAAAATTTAATATTTCAGGACACTTTTATATAAAAATCTGGAAGATGTTGATGCTTGCAATAAAGTGGGAAAATAAATATGGAATATACCCATTTAATACTTTTTTTTTTTTTTGTTGTCAAGAACCCATTTAATACTTATTTTAAAAAAATTTAAATAATTTATTGGACCACTCTATTCATATAGTCGAGTAGAAAATTATATATAGTTGGCAAATAAAAAGAAAGGCAAGCTTTCATAATTAGTTTTTAAGTGGATATTATTTTAGGAGTGTTTATATAAATATATATCATAAGAATTTATTGTTTGTGCATAAATATAACACGATGTCACATGGTTCATGACCACTATAGAATGTGGACCATTAATATAGCTTAAATTTAGGATGATGGAAACAAAATAACATTATCTTATCACGAGCTATGTCGATCGTTTATAATAATTAAAAATGTAATTATTAATGTTTAGAAAAATGTAGAAATCAGATTATAAAAATGAAATATACGTATTTTCAGAGATTTAATATTTGTAGTTTATGAAATGATTAGGGTTCCAAGTCAAAATCTCGATCAATTTTATATGAGTGTGTCACTTTGTAAATCTCCAAATGATCGACAATATGAACAGAAGATTTCATTTGTTGACATCAAAATAAATTTCTTCCACTAATTTTTTTGTTAAGTATTACCCTATATAGTTAATGATCAATCTCTATTGATTAAAAAAAAAGGTTGATGTTGAATCTCAAATTAGAAGAAAATACTGATAAGAGATTTCCAAGATTTTAAGAATGTAATTTTAGAAGTTGTTTTATGGTGAGGAAATCAACATCTTTACTTAATAATTTAGTTTCAATTACATCTTTGTCATATTCATCTTAGTAGCAGCATCTTCAAACCATGAAATAGAAAATTAAGCGAGATACAATAACATACGAAAGATAAAAGATAGAAAAGTAGAAAATTAAGCGAGATACAATAACATAGGAAAGATAAAAGAATATGTCTTCGGGAGACATAGAGAATCTATGATAGTCACCGAGAAGACAACATCCTTCTATAGGGTCCAAATGTTTGATGGCATAGATCTCTCACCTTCTGAAATAAGAGCAATACAAAGCAACTCAGAGAAGTCTTCTTGGGGCTCTTCTAAAGGCTGTATAAATAAATAAGAGCAATACAAAGCAACTCAGAGAAGTCTTCTTGGGGCTCTTCTAAAGGCTGTATAAATCTTCTCTAAAATAGAATTACAACGTTGACTCTCTAAAGAAAAGGTGTACCCTCGAACGATTTGGATTGTTTCGGATTTACCAATTTCCAACATAGAAGTACAAAAACAAGACTCTCTTAATCGGAAAAATTCATCGGATAAAAAGGTCGAAACAAAGATCACTAACCCGATCACACCAAGAGATTGTCGTGGTGGAAATAGATAGCCTAAAACTAGTAAAACACCTTGATAATCTGATCCAGATAGACTTAATTTGAAAGTAAAAACCCAGCAAGCAATGGAAAAACATGCGCTATAGAGAGTGTCAACCAATATTACTACGAGTTCAATAGGACTACTCAACAAACCCAATATTTCTCTTAAATTCCCTAGGTTAAATTCCCTAGATCCAAAACCAAAAGGGAGACCCAAGATGCCATGAAATACCAATGATGCCCTAGGAGGGACAACCAAGAGCAGTCGCCAGCAATAATCGGAGCTTGGATTTGGAAGTGTTGAAAGGGCGATCGGCAAGTTCTGGACAAGTGGGAGACTGATGGTGATATACGTGGTGCGCGGTGGCTGTGAGAGGCTTACATCGGTCATAATAATCGAGCTAACTATGTGCTCTCTCGGTGTGGTGCCAGACACCGGAGGCCAGATTATAGGGGCTTGCTTCGATTCCAGCTGCAAAAGAACAACATTGTAGGGACGTAGCAGCTTGGCGAAGACTTTCGTGCATATCCGAGAAGATGGTATGAGTGGTGAAAATCTTGGAGGTATTAACCATGGGGCCACTCATATGGATTTGCCATTGAGAGACAATTGGGGGGCACGGAATGGACTCATTCGTCACAGGAGGGGTCATAACCATTGAACGACACACTGTTGTCTTCAGAAAGTTATACTTTGCGAAAAGGTCATCGATCTGAGGAGAAGGGATCAAGAGAATGCATCGGGTCTACCACTTGCTAAGATAAAAATGATACGACAGAGCTAGTGACCTTGTTGCCGTTCATCGGCGAGGGAGTTTTTGGCAAAACATGTAAGGTAGAAATGCAAAGGTCTGACTTCAAGGAAATCCGACCTGCCTGCCATGGAAGCCAAACAAGTTCATGGAAGCCAAGAGCTGAATGAAGCACAACAACTGAATGTATTTGTAGAAGTATTTTGATAATATTGATATCACTAATGTTATGTGAATATTGATTCATCCTCTTCTTTGTTTTGGAAATATACTTAAACTTATGTTAATAGGAAAAAAGGTTAATATTAGTTATCTTGGAATCTAATAGAGTATTTATGTGTATTGAAAAAGGTTTTTTCGTGAACAAATTTAACAATTGTACTATTCCTATTTCTCCTCACTCTCTCAATGTTTGATGTATTTATCTTATAGTCAATGTAATACATTTTTTTTTTGTCAATTAGATTTCTCATTTAGATAACTTAAGCAGTTCAGTTACATAATTCCAAGCTCAAAAAAAGTCTTGAAGAGCACTTTTAGCTAAACCATCCGCCTCACTATTGAGAGAGCGGGGAATAAACGAAAACAATATTGAGATAAAGGATAGAGTAAGATCATAAACGTCACAAAAGACACCATGACACTCACGATGGCTCTTTTGGGCGTTGATGACATCAACACACACTTTGGAGTCCGAACATATGTGCACTGTAGAGTAGTTTTGCTCTCTAGCTTGGTGCATAGCAAAGAGGATAGGAAAAAAGGTTAATATTAGTTATCTTGGAATCTAATAGAGTATTTATGTGTATTGAAAAAGGTTTTTTCGTGAACAAATTTAACAATTGTACTATTCCTATTTCTCCTCACTCTCTCAATGTTTGATGTATTTATCTTATAGTCAATGTAATACATTTTTTTTTTGTCAATTAGATTTCTCATTTAGATAACTTAAGCAGTTCAGTTACATAATTCCAAGCTCAAAAAAAGTCTTGAAGAGCACTTTTAGCTAAACCATCCGCCTCACTATTGAGAGAGCGGGGAATAAACGAAAACAATATTGAGATAAAGGATAGAGTAAGATCATAAACGTCACAAAAGACACCATGACACTCACGATGGCTCTTTTGGGCGTTGATGACATCAACACACACTTTGGAGTCCGAACATATGTGCACTGTAGAGTAGTTTTGCTCTCTAGCTTGGTGCATAGCAAAGAGGATGCCCAGAATTTCCCCCAGCATCACAGAATCCACTGATTCGAAGGCCTTTGAAAACAATCTGTCTCGAGACGTATCCCCACCACACCCACAGCCGCTGCTCGATGAGACCTGCTCCAAGCTGCGTCTGAGAACAAGGTGAGTGAAGTCGTGGTTGGAGGACAGCGTAGAACTCTCGGAATGGAGGGGAAAGACCCGGAATTAACCGTTGGTCTAAGGCTTTGAGCATCAAGCCATTCCTTAGCATATACAATACCTTTAGTATAAGTATCTGCTTGAGAAAAAACATGCTTCTGGAAAATCAGTAAGTTCCTTGACTTCCATAAGCTCCAAAGGAGCCATGGTGCTACCGGACATGTTCCAATCCCAGTAGGAGGAGAGTTTGAGGATGTAAAGCATCTCCTGAGTTAGCGATATATCTCAAGGTTCATAGTCCGTTTTCCAGCTGGTTAAAGACCAGACTTCTCACGCAAAAACACAGTCAAAGAACACATGCCTTAACGATTCAATCTGTCCACAACGAATGCAGCTGTGTCGTACTGGGATTCAATGTGAAGTAAGAACATCACCCACTGGTAGTGACCTGTTCATAAGTCTCCAAAGAAACAGCAATACTTTAGGAGAGCAGTTTAATTTCCAAATGTGTTTCACCCAATTAAAGCTCTGATCAGTTGGTCTTAGTACTTCAGCGTTTAAACTCTCAGAAGCTAGGAAGTTATAGCCAGACTTTTTGGTATAAGCACCATCTTTTGTGCCTAACCAGTGAAGAGTGTCCTCTCCTCCTGATCTACTCGGGTAAATGGACATCATGGCAGCTCCTGTTCCCCGATAATCTTGAGACTCTTTTGTAGTTGGACCAATCAGGCGATGATGAGGCAAAAAAGTTATCCAATAATCAGTCCAAATTTTAGCCTTTTTCCCATCATCAATTAACCAAATGAGGTTCTTTTTGAGTACGTCCCTACCTATAAGGAGGCCTTGCCACCCATGGGAAGCTGATGAAGGTGCCTCTGCCTCTAAGAAAGATGAGTCTACACAATATTTGTTTATCAGCACTTTTGCAACTAGTGACTCAGGGCGCTTCAATATCTTCCAACTAAGCTTCCCTATAAGGACATCATTAAAGTTTTGTATATCGCGGAAGCCAATACCTTCGAGAGCTTTTGGAGCCGCTAGGCGCTTCCATGAGATCCAAGATATTTTCTTAACACCCGAATTTGAATCCCACCAAAAACACGTGAGCAAAGACTGGATTCTTTGACAAAGACTAACCGGTAATTTGAAGCAAGACATTGCATATGTCGGTATTGCCGTGAGAACCGACTTGAGGAGAGTTAGCTTACCCGCGGAAGATAGCATCTTAGTAGACCAACTCAGAATTTTTTTCCTAATTCTGTCCAAGATCGATGCAAATATATCACGCTTCTTACGTCCAAATCTCTCGGGTAATCCAAGATATTTTCCAATGCCTCCTTCTTTTGAAATCCCAAGCGTCCTTTTACATTCCTCACAAAAGAAGGATGGAGTCTTCGCGGAGAATGTAATTGATGACTTATGTGGATTAATCTTTTGCCCCGATGCTTGCTCGTACCTAAGTAAGATGTCCTTAAGCGCTTGAGATGATTGAGCATTTACGCGAATAAAGAACATTGTATCATCGGCAAAAAGAAGGTGATCAATCTGAGGTGCTCCATTAGCGACACGAATGCCTTTAAGGGTCCCCAACCTCGAAGCCTGGCGACAATGTCCCGATAATACTTCACTACAAAGTATGAAAAGACAAGGAGATAGTGGATCACCTTGTCGAATTCCCCTTGTAGGTATAACTTTGCCATGGGCAACATTGTTAACAATATAAGCATA
>CM071716.1:57938294-57949011 GCA_036630335.1 Physaria fendleri | reverse complement strand
TCTTCAATAAATGGCACAGCTTGAAATTTTGGTAATGTGCAGGGTCGTAGATGCCAAGGCGTGTGAAAAGTTGCACAGAGGGATCGTGACAAGTATGGGTAAATGTGCTACATCTCTGGTTGAAGAAGCTGAGCGTTTCAATGGGGATTTAGTACTGTCTTTCTGCGACTTAACTGTGAAAGAACACTATAAATCTGCATCTTCAAAAGATCGAATTTTTAAGGTGACTTTTGTCCTTTTATGTCTTTCGTTCTTGCTGCTTCTTTTATTTTATATGCTGTTATCTAATAAATAAGTAAATCCAATGCTCATTTCCAGTTTGCTCGCGAGGTGCTTTCTGTTCTGTTTGGATCAAAGGATAGAAGAATGTCAGTAACCATTGACGTTTCAATGGCTGTGTTGCGCAGCTTAACGTGCCAATTTGAGGTTTGCACAGACTCCTTGCTTCTTAATCGCATATCATCTTCTGTTCATCGAGTAACTATTTCACTACAATTTTTTTCCACATATTCTGATGCCACCTGCTCCTTTATCTGTTACTAGATTTGATGACTTTAGTTTTGTGCTAGCTTCTCAATTGATGTTCAGTCATAAATTTGCAATGCCTTATATCATTGCTCCTTTCTCAGGATGGAAGTAATGAGAATTTAATGGAGTTTTTTGACCTAGTTGCTTATTGCGTTCACAAGTTTCGAGCAGCAGGAGACATGTACTGTGCAAAAGTTTCAAATAAATTAAATGAGATGGCAGCTACTTTTTTAGAGGTAGTTTACTTTCCTTCGGATGTAAACTTGCTTTTATTCATGAAGCACCATAGTTTATTAGTTAATTTGTAAATTGATTGCTTGGCAGGCAATCCCCCAACTTAACCTGGTTCTTAGACTGTATTCTACTGGGCTGTCCATCACAGTTTGTGATTCCAAGCTCGGAGAAAGTAAGGCTAAAGATTCAACAGATGAGTGGAAGATTCAAGCTTTGTTTGATGATGATGCTAAATGGCAAAACGTAGTTTCTTTACTCGGTATGGTTGATAGATACTCGGGTGATAGATTCAAGCTTTGTTTGATGATGATGCTAAATGGCAAAACGTAGTTTCTTTACTCGGTATGGTTGATAGATACTCGGGTGATGTGGGCAATCAGACTGGTTCATCATTGATTGGTGGGCATAAGAACTATAACAATAAAACACATAATATCTCTGCAGACAGGAACAAAAAGACTTGTTGGCCGCAATACTTAGATGCCTTGAAATTCTTGTGCCAACCACTAGCAGACTTGATATATTCAGCAAAAAGAAAGATTGTGTTGGAGACAGAAATGTCCTGCGTATCTGCTCATCTAACTACTATTCACGATGCCTTTCTCCAATTTTGTGATGGCTATGTATTTCTTCAGAGGTAAGGTGATCATTGTCTGTCCCTTAAGTTAATATTCTGTGGCTTTGTGGCAGAGTTGTGCTCTTTATCAGAAGTTATTTTTCTTGTCACATAGCTAAAAATATATTTGGATGGATATCAAAAGATAGTTACTATAAGTTGTTGATTTTATGCAACTGTAAATGCATCATTTTGCTACCATTTTTTTCTCTCTCTTCTCTCTCTTCATTTTGCTATCATTTTACTGAGAATACATATATATATATATACCATTGAAAAAAAAAAAACATATATATATATATATATATATATATATTTCATGGTAATAGGAAAATATATATATATATATATTTCATGGTAATAGGAAAATCATTGGCAGGTAATGTGATGTATAAATTTTCAATGCACTTAGAAAGTGGAAACGATATCAATTCTTTTGTGAAATCTCATTTTGCGGGTTGATTGCATTTTCTAACGTCTCTTGTCCCCACTTCTTAGATGCAGGTCTGATAAGGGAGAAAGAGAAACTGACAATAACAAAGCTTTGTTACACGTGGCTATGGGTGCTTTCATTATCTCATTGAAAACTAGGCTTAGATTGGAGGTTGGTATTTATGTGCAGTAATACAAATCAATGGAAAAATTATTGTTCAAGTTCCTGGACATGTAAGTGATCATAAATCTAACTTATTAATTGAACATTTTCCTTCACAGATCAGTGCCAGTCTAGTTGAGGATGTAATTGCCAGTCCATGGATCCAATCTCAAGAACTTAAATATCTATTTGTGACACTTTACAATATTGGTGTTGTGTTGTACAGAAATGAGGAGCTAAACAAGGTGGAGTACATGCTTTTTGGCGTCTTAACAATTTTCTATGCAAACAGGACTAGAAAATATCAGCTTCTGCTTTACTTGCTTGGACCCATGCTTCTGAATGATATATTCTTCTTCTTTTCCTCATAGTACATTTTATAGAGGAAGTGTTTCTACTTTGCAGGCTTGTGAGGCGCTTAAGCTGTGCTCCGATGCATCATGGAGATGTGTTGAACTACATTGTCATATGTTTCTAAATCAGTCTAGTTCGTGTGATAATTACATGTCAGAAGATGCCATTATGGATTTTGTGGCCGAAGCATGTAATAGGTGTGCATTCTACCTGGATATTCTCCAGAAGTGTAGCAGAAGTAAGATTAGTGAGAGTTTTGTTCATATTCTAGAAAATTGGTTGTCAGCTGAACATCTGATTCAGGGGTTACCAGGCCCTGAGGCAATTGTAAAGAAATGGGTTAAGGTAATCTTTTGATAAAGTACCTTTATACCAGGCCCTGAGGCAATTGTAAAGAAATGGGTTAAGGTAATCTTTTGATAAAGTACCTTTACAAAAAAAATTGAACTACAAGTATCTGAGTGTGTGCTATCAACAGATTTGAATGGGAATGCCACAAGAATCTGGATGCGGCTGATTGTTGTACTACTTTGTACTCATTGTTACCTTCTTCTCAAAAAAAGAAAAAGCGTGGTATAGGAAAATCCTAGAGCAGGTTGGGATCCTAACAACCTTTCAGTTAATTTTTGAATAGAAATTTGCGCAAATCCTAGCTTGTAGGGGAACTAAAAGTTCCCTTTTTGTTTTTTTATCACTGGATGTACTTTGCCTATTTGTCAAATTGGTGATACTGATTTGTCTTTTCATTTCCTATTTTCTATAAATGCTTGCAGGAGCTTATTGCCTATGACAAAATGTTCCCAAGGTCAAATCTAGGCCAACAAACACGGATCAAAATAGCAGATATCCTTTTGAAGGATGTTTATGTCACTGAGGATATGCATATAAAGAGAGCACATATCTTAATATGGAAAGCACGAACGACAAGGACATCTGGAACTGAAGATCTAACTGAGTGCATTTGTTTTCTGTCAGAAGCAATCTCTATATTGGTATATCATGGTACCTTCATAATTAATTGTCCTTAATTGCTTTGTGACCAAATTTCGTATGTATGAAAGCAAGGTGAGGTACATCATGGACCGGATAAAGAAGGTACTCCATCTTCCATGTTAGCTATTGCGTATTGCTTGAGAGCTTTTTGCATCCAGGAAGCTGAGCCAAACTCAAAGGTGCAACTGCATATTACATAGCTTTTAATCATTGACAGTTTATCTTCAGCTGGTGAATTGTGTTTCACTGTTTAATTTCTCCTTCTTGTAACATTTTACCTTGTCTCTTTCTATGCAGAAAGTCTTTCAAGATATTAGCACGTCAGTAAATCTCTGGCTGAGGATTCTTAGCTTAGATGATAGCGGGGACTGCCTACCAACAGAGAACATAATTCCGTTACTGTATAATATGATTGATTTGATGTCAGTGAAGGTATCTTTTTCTATCGTCTTCTGGACTGTTTTTTGAGTGGCAGACTCTATAGTGCGGGCTTCATATTTATCTGGCTCTTGATACCTTTTTTTTTATTTCCAGGGATATACAGAGCTCCATTACCATATATACCAGCTGATTTTTAGACTATTTAAATGGAAGAATGTCAATTGATGTGTGGCGTGCCTCCAATAAGGATGGAGGTCCCTTTGAATCAGACATCACAATAGACGATATCAAAGATGCAGCTTCAGAACTCCTTTCAAGTGTAAGAAAATCAACTTATATGGAGTTTATTATTAGCTAACCAGTATCTATGTTAATTACCCATTTTTGCTAACGAATGTCATTGCAGACTTCACTCTCTGGTAATTCATCTTTTGTAGCTGCATATCTCTACTATGATCTCTGTGAAAGACTCATATCAGTTGGAAAACTTTCGGAGGTAAAATAGTTTTACATATCTTACATCTAGTTCCGTTAAAATAATTACTGCTGTTTTCATAATCTCTTCAGTTGATGGTCAACCGTTTTCTTTTACAGGCTCTTTCATATGCAAAAGAATCCCATAGGATACGTACTCTTATATTTCAAGAGAAATTTAGGTATACAGCTGAGAAGCAAGTCGAAAAACACAGCGAAGCTGGGAAAATGTCAGAGATACGGACTTTTGATATAAAAAACTTGCGAAGGCGAAGCTGGGAAAATGTCAGAGATACGGACTTTTGATATAAAAAACTTTGAAGTCTACAAATCGTTAGCAACTGATTTTTGGCCATGTGGAAATTTTCTCTGGGACATCAATCGCTGCTACCTAAGTCCTTGGCGTGCAGTCCAATGTTATTTGGAAAGCACCCTTCAGGTTTTGTTTCTGTTCAAACTTTCTAGCGAAGCGGCATTCCATCACTTCTCTGTTTCCCAATTTAGTGTCAAACGTGCAGGTTGGAATTCTGAATGAGCTGACTGGGAATGGAATTGAGGCAGAAACCATTCTATCATGGGGAAAAGCCCTTTCATGCTCGCAAAATCTATTCCCTTTTGTAGTTGCATTTTCTTCCGCCTTAGGTATGAAACTGTTACTTTATTCAACAGTATAGTTTTTTAAGGTTTACGTATTCCTTTTATTAATTAGATGCTTGAATTTTTTTTTTCCTTTCCTTTCATTTCACAAGGAAATCTTTACCACAAAAAGCAGTGTCTGGATCTGGCAGAAAAGGAACTCCAAAAAGTGTCAAACGTGCAGGTTGGAATTCTGAATGAGCTGACTGGGAATGGAATTGAGGCAGAAACCATTCTATCATGGGGAAAAGCCCTTTCATGCTCGCAAAATCTATTCCCTTTTGTAGTTGCATTTTCTTCCGCCTTAGGTATGAAACTGTTACTTTATTCAACAGTATAGTTTTTTAAGGTTTACGTATTCCTTTTATTAATTAGATGCTTGAATTTTTTTTTTCCTTTCCTTTCATTTCACAAGGAAATCTTTACCACAAAAAGCAGTGTCTGGATCTGGCAGAAAAGGAACTCCAAAATGCAAAAGAGATATTAATTGCTAATCAGCAAGGGTTTTCTTGCCTAAAGTGCAAACTAAAGTGCAAACTAGATATTAATTGCTAATCAGCAAGGGTTTTCTTGCCTAAAGTGCAAACTGAAGTTGGAAATTACATTGGATAAACAACTTGGGGACATATCTCGGAAAAAAATTGACAGAGTTTCCCATACATATGGATTCTTGCATGCTGAAAGCTTGTTTAGTGCTGCCCTGGAAAAAGTCTGTTGCCCAACATGGAAAAGTTGCATTAGATCACACGGGGAAGAAATTTCTGAGGAAATAGTGATAGATAGAAATGGAGGGGAAGGTTTAGGACAAAAATCAAGTAAAACAAAACTCAGTATAAAGGAGGTAACAGGAAGCAGAGGCTACAGGAGGGGTCGAAGATCTAACCAAACTTGTTTGTTAAAGGACCAGGATTTGATACATGAGCCAACGTCAAGGTTGACTCGATCTATGCGTCACTCACTCAAAGAGCAATGTCAAAACCGTACTAATGTGCCTAAAGTTGTTTCAAAGAAGCCTAATTTCTGTGATAGATCTGATGGTTCTAGGGGTGAAAAAGTCTCAATGGACACAAAAAATTCAGTCCTTATTTTTTGCATTTGCTACAAAGAAAAATGTCAGCAATGCCTCTCTGAAGAAGTAACAGAATCTGGGTCTCTCAACAATTTAGTAAGGTTGAAATGGGAACTCTACCTTAGGAAGCTTGCGTCATCAATACTTGTTAGCCTGGGTAAGTTTTAATTCCTTATGCATTTGCTCACTCGAAAATGCACATGCATGCATATGAAGTTGGTCATTTGACAATTTCCTGTAAAAACAATCTAACAGCGCAATATTTAGATGAGAACTGGAATCCAATAACTAGTAAAGTCATTCATTTTTGATACAAAAACTAATGGATGTGAAAAACCTTGATTGAGTTTCAAGCTGAATTAGTTGGATCTTATTCTCTATTTCCATGCTTTTGTTTTGAATTCTGACCATTCTCATGTCATTCATGAAAATTGTGGGCTGTTCATTTGTTTATTCTCTTAAAAGAAATACACATGGTATATACATGTTATGAAGCATTGCTAGAAGATGATAACTCTGCTTACATTTTGGTTTTCCAATTCAGGAAAATGTTTGGCAGACTCTGGCAGAGTTCATTTAGCTCATGAGGCTTTACTGCATAGTATCTCTGTTTTATTTAAAAGCAACGGGGGCTGTCACAATCAGCCTTCTGTCAGTCAGTTGCTGGATTTTATTAGGAAAGAAGTTGCGAGAGATGTCTTTGCTGTTGATCGTGCAATAATACTGCTGGATTTTATTAGGAAAGAAGTTGCGAGAGATGTCTTTGCTGTTGATCGTGCAATAATACTATACAACTTGTGCTGGTTTACTCTGCTGAATTACCACTGCAGGGAGAGTAGGTATGTGAGACATATATTGGTTGTATAATACTAGTCGTTTTTGTCATGCTCGAGCTTGTGTCCTCCCTCACATATATGCCACGTAAAACATCATATGCTAAATTGATCAAGTATGCTCTTTCCAAATGTGCATCTATCATCCTGCTTAGCCTCTTGTTTGTTACCTTTGACAGGTCCATTTGCTGTGATCTCTTTCATATTCCTTTCACAAAACTGGTTTCATGGTTAATGTTAGCATTTGTACTCAGCAGAGAGGTTCCATTGTTATTTCAAAAGGTAAAAGCTTGGGTTGTTCAAACTGTCTTTTGTTTCAATCTTAATTATTGTTCAGTATAAAACTGTTTTTTGTTCCCGATAGGTTTCAAGATTGCTTGCCTCTTTATATCTGCTTTCTTCCTCGAATGCTGAATTCTCATTCGAATACGATGGAAATGAGCTGTCAGCAAGTCATTGGGTCTCATTTTTCCATCAAGCCTCGGTTGGTACCCATATCAGTTACCATTTCATTACAAATTTGAGCCGGAAACACAAATCACAATGTCTCTCCGATAAAGAGGTAACCAAGATAGGCTGGACATATTTTTTCAGCTACTCAATTTGTGGATTAACCTCATTGTTGCTGATTATATTTTGATGAAGTAATTGATTGCTTTTTCATAGTAGGTTTTTCCATCTTCTATCTGACTGCTTTTATTTTCAGTGCACAGAGGCTACTTGCTCGAGCTGCATGGAGGATTTGGACTTACCCAGGTATGAGATCATTTATGATTTAACTTAGCAACCATACATGCTTTATAATCTTCTCTTGGCTGACTATTTTTTCTTTCTCGCTATTGTAGGCTTGCTCCTGAGCGTACTCAAGATCTTGTACAATTTGCTAAAGAATTTTTCATCAATCTCCCAAGCTCAACAGCATGAGCGTACTCAAGATCTTGTACAATTTGCTAAAGAATTTTTCATCAATCTCCCAAGCTCAACAGCAATCTGCATTAGTTTACTTGGAGGTGCTTTAAACCAATTGTTACAGGAGCTAATGCATATTCGTTCACCTGTTTGTGCTTGGGTGCTCATATCACGCCTAAACCCAGAAAATCAACCGGTTGTCACACTTATACCTGTTGATTCGGTTCTAGAAGGTAAATATGAACTTCATACTAGTTGATGAATGGTGTTTCCCTTTTGTACTCATGATCTCATTGATTCATTAATGTCAGATGACAGTGCAAATCTCGGCTCTACGGAAGCGATTCAAGTTAAGAGTTTAGAGGTGCCATGGCTTTGTCCATGGGGTGCCACCGTGGTTGATGAGGTAGCTCCAGCATTTAAATCAATAATGGAGGAAAGCTATGCATCGTCTTCCTCTCCTGAAGAAGACACAATAGAGAGTAGATGCCTGTGGTGGAAAAATAGAAAGAAACTTGATCATCGCCTGGGAATATTCCTAAGGTATGATGGCTCTCTTTCTATAGCACGTGTGCATGTCTGTTTATTTTACATTTACAGGACTTTTTGATCCATCTTCTGAATCGATGATGTTTAAGCTGATAATGCAAATTTAACTAACATACTGATTTTGATTAGATGCTTCCTTGGGAGAATATTCCAATACTAAGGAAACAGGAGGTGTACCGCATGCCTTCTGTTGGTTGCATATCTGCTGTGCTAAAGAAGCGCAGTCTCCAAGAAGAGCCAACAAGATCTCATGTTGCTTCCTTCCCTCTTATTGATCCTCTAGATTCATTTTACTTGTTGAATCCTGATGGTGATCTCACTGATACGCAAGTCAATTTTGAGAGTTGGTTTAAAGATCAAAGCTTTGAGGTAACATAAAGCATAATTATAGTAAACCTTAATGTGATGCTTTGATTCCAAACATCCATTATTGTGTGATACGACAGGGGAAAGCTGGGTCAGAACCAAGTGCTACAGAGTTGACAGAGGCATTAAAAATTCATGATCTCTTTGACAGGGGAAAGCTGGGTCAGAACCAAGTGCTACAGAGTTGACAGAGGCATTAAAAATTCATGATCTCTTTCTATACTTTGGTCATGGAAGTGGTATGATTTGTATTAGCATTTTGGATTCTTAACCGTTTAATCGTCAATCCGTCTTAGTTTACTTGAGATTTATATCTAAAAGATCCTCTACTGTTTATGATACCGCAGGGGCACAGTATATACCTAAGCGTGAAATAGAGAAGCTAGATAACTGTGCTGCAACTTTCTTAATGGGATGCAGTAGCGGTTCACTATGGCTAAAAGGCTGCTACATTCCAGAAGGCATACCACTCTCTTATCTCCTAGGTGGATTGCCACAAGCATGGACGTAAAATTGGATCATTCATAGCTGCGGCTCGAGATGCGTGCACCTTGAAACATTTGATTGGGGCTGCGCCGGTCTGTTATGGTGTACCAACAGGTATTACAAGAAAAAAAGGAATTGGTGGTCTTCCTCCTTCATCTTCTTCTTCTTCTTCTTCAATTTGTTAGTTGGAATCCACATTGTTCGGTCTTATAACAATTTATAGGGATATATATATATTGGCAAAAAGATTCCAGGAGTGAGGACTTAAAAATAAGAGATCTTATGACAACAACACAATAGGAGAAAAAACTGAAAAGGAGGCTCTGGAGTTAGTTTAACAAATGTATCTGTAAAGAACAAAATATATCAGACGATGTATTTTTCTCGAATTTTCTGATATAAATATATAAGATCAATTACTATGTATTTCAGACTTTATTTTGTACAGGTTAATATCATAGCTACAGAAATACAATTTTGTTCGTTATCTTTACACAAGGAAATTATGGTTATGTCAAACTGCTAACAGAACTGATTCCACTATAGAAAAGGTATTCTCAAACATATACATGCAATGAGTTTTTAATTACACATGGAACATATGGAAAACAGAACCTTCCTAAATGATATAAGGATTATTGTTTACACCCTCGTAGAACCAAGCAACCATCAAAAAGCTCTGATTGCTGATTAAATGTGTATACTCTTACAAAGTACATCCAATACATACAAAAATATCTCTGTAAAGAAGAAGAAAGATAGAAATACACCCTTGCCGACCAAAAAAGAGTAGTTACATTGTGCCATTTTTGTATTGAAGAAGACATGTGATAGCTTCTTATTATTGGTACCTGAATATATAATAACATCACACACATTTTTTGCACATCCCATTATTGACAATCATCCTTCAAACTGTCACTTAATCCTACAAAGTTTTGAATCGTAAAAAACTGTCTAATTTAAATAAAAAATGTATAATGTGGATCATCAATTTACCATTGCTATTGTTACCATTCCTTATTGTTTATTATTGTTTTTACATTCTACTTTATTTGGTATCTTGAGTTTGGATGCCTTGTGATATAAGTTTTGGCTAATTCTTCTGTAGTTTTGGTGTTTTATTCGTAATATAATTTTAACTATAGGCTTTGAAGGGTATTAATGTATATATTTGGTACAAGAACATATAATATTGCAGAAGAGGTACTCAGATCATCATGTTCATGGCTAACATCACACAAAGCAGTAAGTAGGAAACATGTTTCTGTCTTTTTATATGTTGTAGAAAGACATGAAACAATGTCTCTATGTATGTACTAAAGAACCAACAGAGTATATATGATCACTTTCTGTTTCTAATATTTTCTCTACACTTTTAGATGATACCAGGACTTGTAATGACTACAATCACCTATCTGTACCAGCGTCTCCAGCCGGGGCTTGTTGCAGCCAATCCCACCATGAATGTTCCTGATCAGGATCATTACTGCCATAAAAATAGAGAAATCTTTAAATTGTTATACATTTAGAACAAAGGCAGAAATGGTCTAAACAGACTGGAATATTAGAAAGTCGGAGATACTTTATTTCATCCTTGTCTTCATTGTCACTGCCCCAGATAACTTCCTGAGAAAGAATAGAAGGATTTAAATCAGTAAAAGCTAAGGTACATTTTACATGATTAACAAAAA
>CM071716.1:57923818-57938284 GCA_036630335.1 Physaria fendleri | reverse complement strand
TCTTCAATAAATGGCACAGCTTGAAATTTTGGTAATGTGCAGGGTCGTAGATGCCAAGGCGTGTGAAAAGTTGCACAGAGGGATCGTGACAAGTATGGGTAAATGTGCTACATCTCTGGTTGAAGAAGCTGAGCGTTTCAATGGGGATTTAGTACTGTCTTTCTGCGACTTAACTGTGAAAGAACACTATAAATCTGCATCTTCAAAAGATCGAATTTTTAAGGTGACTTTTGTCCTTTTATGTCTTTCGTTCTTGCTGCTTCTTTTATTTTATATGCTGTTATCTAATAAATAAGTAAATCCAATGCTCATTTCCAGTTTGCTCGCGAGGTGCTTTCTGTTCTGTTTGGATCAAAGGATAGAAGAATGTCAGTAACCATTGACGTTTCAATGGCTGTGTTGCGCAGCTTAACGTGCCAATTTGAGGTTTGCACAGACTCCTTGCTTCTTAATCGCATATCATCTTCTGTTCATCGAGTAACTATTTCACTACAATTTTTTTCCACATATTCTGATGCCACCTGCTCCTTTATCTGTTACTAGATTTGATGACTTTAGTTTTGTGCTAGCTTCTCAATTGATGTTCAGTCATAAATTTGCAATGCCTTATATCATTGCTCCTTTCTCAGGATGGAAGTAATGAGAATTTAATGGAGTTTTTTGACCTAGTTGCTTATTGCGTTCACAAGTTTCGAGCAGCAGGAGACATGTACTGTGCAAAAGTTTCAAATAAATTAAATGAGATGGCAGCTACTTTTTTAGAGGTAGTTTACTTTCCTTCGGATGTAAACTTGCTTTTATTCATGAAGCACCATAGTTTATTAGTTAATTTGTAAATTGATTGCTTGGCAGGCAATCCCCCAACTTAACCTGGTTCTTAGACTGTATTCTACTGGGCTGTCCATCACAGTTTGTGATTCCAAGCTCGGAGAAAGTAAGGCTAAAGATTCAACAGATGAGTGGAAGATTCAAGCTTTGTTTGATGATGATGCTAAATGGCAAAACGTAGTTTCTTTACTCGGTATGGTTGATAGATACTCGGGTGATAGATTCAAGCTTTGTTTGATGATGATGCTAAATGGCAAAACGTAGTTTCTTTACTCGGTATGGTTGATAGATACTCGGGTGATGTGGGCAATCAGACTGGTTCATCATTGATTGGTGGGCATAAGAACTATAACAATAAAACACATAATATCTCTGCAGACAGGAACAAAAAGACTTGTTGGCCGCAATACTTAGATGCCTTGAAATTCTTGTGCCAACCACTAGCAGACTTGATATATTCAGCAAAAAGAAAGATTGTGTTGGAGACAGAAATGTCCTGCGTATCTGCTCATCTAACTACTATTCACGATGCCTTTCTCCAATTTTGTGATGGCTATGTATTTCTTCAGAGGTAAGGTGATCATTGTCTGTCCCTTAAGTTAATATTCTGTGGCTTTGTGGCAGAGTTGTGCTCTTTATCAGAAGTTATTTTTCTTGTCACATAGCTAAAAATATATTTGGATGGATATCAAAAGATAGTTACTATAAGTTGTTGATTTTATGCAACTGTAAATGCATCATTTTGCTACCATTTTTTTCTCTCTCTTCTCTCTCTTCATTTTGCTATCATTTTACTGAGAATACATATATATATATATACCATTGAAAAAAAAAAAACATATATATATATATATATATATATATATTTCATGGTAATAGGAAAATATATATATATATATATTTCATGGTAATAGGAAAATCATTGGCAGGTAATGTGATGTATAAATTTTCAATGCACTTAGAAAGTGGAAACGATATCAATTCTTTTGTGAAATCTCATTTTGCGGGTTGATTGCATTTTCTAACGTCTCTTGTCCCCACTTCTTAGATGCAGGTCTGATAAGGGAGAAAGAGAAACTGACAATAACAAAGCTTTGTTACACGTGGCTATGGGTGCTTTCATTATCTCATTGAAAACTAGGCTTAGATTGGAGGTTGGTATTTATGTGCAGTAATACAAATCAATGGAAAAATTATTGTTCAAGTTCCTGGACATGTAAGTGATCATAAATCTAACTTATTAATTGAACATTTTCCTTCACAGATCAGTGCCAGTCTAGTTGAGGATGTAATTGCCAGTCCATGGATCCAATCTCAAGAACTTAAATATCTATTTGTGACACTTTACAATATTGGTGTTGTGTTGTACAGAAATGAGGAGCTAAACAAGGTGGAGTACATGCTTTTTGGCGTCTTAACAATTTTCTATGCAAACAGGACTAGAAAATATCAGCTTCTGCTTTACTTGCTTGGACCCATGCTTCTGAATGATATATTCTTCTTCTTTTCCTCATAGTACATTTTATAGAGGAAGTGTTTCTACTTTGCAGGCTTGTGAGGCGCTTAAGCTGTGCTCCGATGCATCATGGAGATGTGTTGAACTACATTGTCATATGTTTCTAAATCAGTCTAGTTCGTGTGATAATTACATGTCAGAAGATGCCATTATGGATTTTGTGGCCGAAGCATGTAATAGGTGTGCATTCTACCTGGATATTCTCCAGAAGTGTAGCAGAAGTAAGATTAGTGAGAGTTTTGTTCATATTCTAGAAAATTGGTTGTCAGCTGAACATCTGATTCAGGGGTTACCAGGCCCTGAGGCAATTGTAAAGAAATGGGTTAAGGTAATCTTTTGATAAAGTACCTTTATACCAGGCCCTGAGGCAATTGTAAAGAAATGGGTTAAGGTAATCTTTTGATAAAGTACCTTTACAAAAAAAATTGAACTACAAGTATCTGAGTGTGTGCTATCAACAGATTTGAATGGGAATGCCACAAGAATCTGGATGCGGCTGATTGTTGTACTACTTTGTACTCATTGTTACCTTCTTCTCAAAAAAAGAAAAAGCGTGGTATAGGAAAATCCTAGAGCAGGTTGGGATCCTAACAACCTTTCAGTTAATTTTTGAATAGAAATTTGCGCAAATCCTAGCTTGTAGGGGAACTAAAAGTTCCCTTTTTGTTTTTTTATCACTGGATGTACTTTGCCTATTTGTCAAATTGGTGATACTGATTTGTCTTTTCATTTCCTATTTTCTATAAATGCTTGCAGGAGCTTATTGCCTATGACAAAATGTTCCCAAGGTCAAATCTAGGCCAACAAACACGGATCAAAATAGCAGATATCCTTTTGAAGGATGTTTATGTCACTGAGGATATGCATATAAAGAGAGCACATATCTTAATATGGAAAGCACGAACGACAAGGACATCTGGAACTGAAGATCTAACTGAGTGCATTTGTTTTCTGTCAGAAGCAATCTCTATATTGGTATATCATGGTACCTTCATAATTAATTGTCCTTAATTGCTTTGTGACCAAATTTCGTATGTATGAAAGCAAGGTGAGGTACATCATGGACCGGATAAAGAAGGTACTCCATCTTCCATGTTAGCTATTGCGTATTGCTTGAGAGCTTTTTGCATCCAGGAAGCTGAGCCAAACTCAAAGGTGCAACTGCATATTACATAGCTTTTAATCATTGACAGTTTATCTTCAGCTGGTGAATTGTGTTTCACTGTTTAATTTCTCCTTCTTGTAACATTTTACCTTGTCTCTTTCTATGCAGAAAGTCTTTCAAGATATTAGCACGTCAGTAAATCTCTGGCTGAGGATTCTTAGCTTAGATGATAGCGGGGACTGCCTACCAACAGAGAACATAATTCCGTTACTGTATAATATGATTGATTTGATGTCAGTGAAGGTATCTTTTTCTATCGTCTTCTGGACTGTTTTTTGAGTGGCAGACTCTATAGTGCGGGCTTCATATTTATCTGGCTCTTGATACCTTTTTTTTTATTTCCAGGGATATACAGAGCTCCATTACCATATATACCAGCTGATTTTTAGACTATTTAAATGGAAGAATGTCAATTGATGTGTGGCGTGCCTCCAATAAGGATGGAGGTCCCTTTGAATCAGACATCACAATAGACGATATCAAAGATGCAGCTTCAGAACTCCTTTCAAGTGTAAGAAAATCAACTTATATGGAGTTTATTATTAGCTAACCAGTATCTATGTTAATTACCCATTTTTGCTAACGAATGTCATTGCAGACTTCACTCTCTGGTAATTCATCTTTTGTAGCTGCATATCTCTACTATGATCTCTGTGAAAGACTCATATCAGTTGGAAAACTTTCGGAGGTAAAATAGTTTTACATATCTTACATCTAGTTCCGTTAAAATAATTACTGCTGTTTTCATAATCTCTTCAGTTGATGGTCAACCGTTTTCTTTTACAGGCTCTTTCATATGCAAAAGAATCCCATAGGATACGTACTCTTATATTTCAAGAGAAATTTAGGTATACAGCTGAGAAGCAAGTCGAAAAACACAGCGAAGCTGGGAAAATGTCAGAGATACGGACTTTTGATATAAAAAACTTGCGAAGGCGAAGCTGGGAAAATGTCAGAGATACGGACTTTTGATATAAAAAACTTTGAAGTCTACAAATCGTTAGCAACTGATTTTTGGCCATGTGGAAATTTTCTCTGGGACATCAATCGCTGCTACCTAAGTCCTTGGCGTGCAGTCCAATGTTATTTGGAAAGCACCCTTCAGGTTTTGTTTCTGTTCAAACTTTCTAGCGAAGCGGCATTCCATCACTTCTCTGTTTCCCAATTTAGTGTCAAACGTGCAGGTTGGAATTCTGAATGAGCTGACTGGGAATGGAATTGAGGCAGAAACCATTCTATCATGGGGAAAAGCCCTTTCATGCTCGCAAAATCTATTCCCTTTTGTAGTTGCATTTTCTTCCGCCTTAGGTATGAAACTGTTACTTTATTCAACAGTATAGTTTTTTAAGGTTTACGTATTCCTTTTATTAATTAGATGCTTGAATTTTTTTTTTCCTTTCCTTTCATTTCACAAGGAAATCTTTACCACAAAAAGCAGTGTCTGGATCTGGCAGAAAAGGAACTCCAAAAAGTGTCAAACGTGCAGGTTGGAATTCTGAATGAGCTGACTGGGAATGGAATTGAGGCAGAAACCATTCTATCATGGGGAAAAGCCCTTTCATGCTCGCAAAATCTATTCCCTTTTGTAGTTGCATTTTCTTCCGCCTTAGGTATGAAACTGTTACTTTATTCAACAGTATAGTTTTTTAAGGTTTACGTATTCCTTTTATTAATTAGATGCTTGAATTTTTTTTTTCCTTTCCTTTCATTTCACAAGGAAATCTTTACCACAAAAAGCAGTGTCTGGATCTGGCAGAAAAGGAACTCCAAAATGCAAAAGAGATATTAATTGCTAATCAGCAAGGGTTTTCTTGCCTAAAGTGCAAACTAAAGTGCAAACTAGATATTAATTGCTAATCAGCAAGGGTTTTCTTGCCTAAAGTGCAAACTGAAGTTGGAAATTACATTGGATAAACAACTTGGGGACATATCTCGGAAAAAAATTGACAGAGTTTCCCATACATATGGATTCTTGCATGCTGAAAGCTTGTTTAGTGCTGCCCTGGAAAAAGTCTGTTGCCCAACATGGAAAAGTTGCATTAGATCACACGGGGAAGAAATTTCTGAGGAAATAGTGATAGATAGAAATGGAGGGGAAGGTTTAGGACAAAAATCAAGTAAAACAAAACTCAGTATAAAGGAGGTAACAGGAAGCAGAGGCTACAGGAGGGGTCGAAGATCTAACCAAACTTGTTTGTTAAAGGACCAGGATTTGATACATGAGCCAACGTCAAGGTTGACTCGATCTATGCGTCACTCACTCAAAGAGCAATGTCAAAACCGTACTAATGTGCCTAAAGTTGTTTCAAAGAAGCCTAATTTCTGTGATAGATCTGATGGTTCTAGGGGTGAAAAAGTCTCAATGGACACAAAAAATTCAGTCCTTATTTTTTGCATTTGCTACAAAGAAAAATGTCAGCAATGCCTCTCTGAAGAAGTAACAGAATCTGGGTCTCTCAACAATTTAGTAAGGTTGAAATGGGAACTCTACCTTAGGAAGCTTGCGTCATCAATACTTGTTAGCCTGGGTAAGTTTTAATTCCTTATGCATTTGCTCACTCGAAAATGCACATGCATGCATATGAAGTTGGTCATTTGACAATTTCCTGTAAAAACAATCTAACAGCGCAATATTTAGATGAGAACTGGAATCCAATAACTAGTAAAGTCATTCATTTTTGATACAAAAACTAATGGATGTGAAAAACCTTGATTGAGTTTCAAGCTGAATTAGTTGGATCTTATTCTCTATTTCCATGCTTTTGTTTTGAATTCTGACCATTCTCATGTCATTCATGAAAATTGTGGGCTGTTCATTTGTTTATTCTCTTAAAAGAAATACACATGGTATATACATGTTATGAAGCATTGCTAGAAGATGATAACTCTGCTTACATTTTGGTTTTCCAATTCAGGAAAATGTTTGGCAGACTCTGGCAGAGTTCATTTAGCTCATGAGGCTTTACTGCATAGTATCTCTGTTTTATTTAAAAGCAACGGGGGCTGTCACAATCAGCCTTCTGTCAGTCAGTTGCTGGATTTTATTAGGAAAGAAGTTGCGAGAGATGTCTTTGCTGTTGATCGTGCAATAATACTGCTGGATTTTATTAGGAAAGAAGTTGCGAGAGATGTCTTTGCTGTTGATCGTGCAATAATACTATACAACTTGTGCTGGTTTACTCTGCTGAATTACCACTGCAGGGAGAGTAGGTATGTGAGACATATATTGGTTGTATAATACTAGTCGTTTTTGTCATGCTCGAGCTTGTGTCCTCCCTCACATATATGCCACGTAAAACATCATATGCTAAATTGATCAAGTATGCTCTTTCCAAATGTGCATCTATCATCCTGCTTAGCCTCTTGTTTGTTACCTTTGACAGGTCCATTTGCTGTGATCTCTTTCATATTCCTTTCACAAAACTGGTTTCATGGTTAATGTTAGCATTTGTACTCAGCAGAGAGGTTCCATTGTTATTTCAAAAGGTAAAAGCTTGGGTTGTTCAAACTGTCTTTTGTTTCAATCTTAATTATTGTTCAGTATAAAACTGTTTTTTGTTCCCGATAGGTTTCAAGATTGCTTGCCTCTTTATATCTGCTTTCTTCCTCGAATGCTGAATTCTCATTCGAATACGATGGAAATGAGCTGTCAGCAAGTCATTGGGTCTCATTTTTCCATCAAGCCTCGGTTGGTACCCATATCAGTTACCATTTCATTACAAATTTGAGCCGGAAACACAAATCACAATGTCTCTCCGATAAAGAGGTAACCAAGATAGGCTGGACATATTTTTTCAGCTACTCAATTTGTGGATTAACCTCATTGTTGCTGATTATATTTTGATGAAGTAATTGATTGCTTTTTCATAGTAGGTTTTTCCATCTTCTATCTGACTGCTTTTATTTTCAGTGCACAGAGGCTACTTGCTCGAGCTGCATGGAGGATTTGGACTTACCCAGGTATGAGATCATTTATGATTTAACTTAGCAACCATACATGCTTTATAATCTTCTCTTGGCTGACTATTTTTTCTTTCTCGCTATTGTAGGCTTGCTCCTGAGCGTACTCAAGATCTTGTACAATTTGCTAAAGAATTTTTCATCAATCTCCCAAGCTCAACAGCATGAGCGTACTCAAGATCTTGTACAATTTGCTAAAGAATTTTTCATCAATCTCCCAAGCTCAACAGCAATCTGCATTAGTTTACTTGGAGGTGCTTTAAACCAATTGTTACAGGAGCTAATGCATATTCGTTCACCTGTTTGTGCTTGGGTGCTCATATCACGCCTAAACCCAGAAAATCAACCGGTTGTCACACTTATACCTGTTGATTCGGTTCTAGAAGGTAAATATGAACTTCATACTAGTTGATGAATGGTGTTTCCCTTTTGTACTCATGATCTCATTGATTCATTAATGTCAGATGACAGTGCAAATCTCGGCTCTACGGAAGCGATTCAAGTTAAGAGTTTAGAGGTGCCATGGCTTTGTCCATGGGGTGCCACCGTGGTTGATGAGGTAGCTCCAGCATTTAAATCAATAATGGAGGAAAGCTATGCATCGTCTTCCTCTCCTGAAGAAGACACAATAGAGAGTAGATGCCTGTGGTGGAAAAATAGAAAGAAACTTGATCATCGCCTGGGAATATTCCTAAGGTATGATGGCTCTCTTTCTATAGCACGTGTGCATGTCTGTTTATTTTACATTTACAGGACTTTTTGATCCATCTTCTGAATCGATGATGTTTAAGCTGATAATGCAAATTTAACTAACATACTGATTTTGATTAGATGCTTCCTTGGGAGAATATTCCAATACTAAGGAAACAGGAGGTGTACCGCATGCCTTCTGTTGGTTGCATATCTGCTGTGCTAAAGAAGCGCAGTCTCCAAGAAGAGCCAACAAGATCTCATGTTGCTTCCTTCCCTCTTATTGATCCTCTAGATTCATTTTACTTGTTGAATCCTGATGGTGATCTCACTGATACGCAAGTCAATTTTGAGAGTTGGTTTAAAGATCAAAGCTTTGAGGTAACATAAAGCATAATTATAGTAAACCTTAATGTGATGCTTTGATTCCAAACATCCATTATTGTGTGATACGACAGGGGAAAGCTGGGTCAGAACCAAGTGCTACAGAGTTGACAGAGGCATTAAAAATTCATGATCTCTTTGACAGGGGAAAGCTGGGTCAGAACCAAGTGCTACAGAGTTGACAGAGGCATTAAAAATTCATGATCTCTTTCTATACTTTGGTCATGGAAGTGGTATGATTTGTATTAGCATTTTGGATTCTTAACCGTTTAATCGTCAATCCGTCTTAGTTTACTTGAGATTTATATCTAAAAGATCCTCTACTGTTTATGATACCGCAGGGGCACAGTATATACCTAAGCGTGAAATAGAGAAGCTAGATAACTGTGCTGCAACTTTCTTAATGGGATGCAGTAGCGGTTCACTATGGCTAAAAGGCTGCTACATTCCAGAAGGCATACCACTCTCTTATCTCCTAGGTGGATTGCCACAAGCATGGACGTAAAATTGGATCATTCATAGCTGCGGCTCGAGATGCGTGCACCTTGAAACATTTGATTGGGGCTGCGCCGGTCTGTTATGGTGTACCAACAGGTATTACAAGAAAAAAAGGAATTGGTGGTCTTCCTCCTTCATCTTCTTCTTCTTCTTCTTCAATTTGTTAGTTGGAATCCACATTGTTCGGTCTTATAACAATTTATAGGGATATATATATATTGGCAAAAAGATTCCAGGAGTGAGGACTTAAAAATAAGAGATCTTATGACAACAACACAATAGGAGAAAAAACTGAAAAGGAGGCTCTGGAGTTAGTTTAACAAATGTATCTGTAAAGAACAAAATATATCAGACGATGTATTTTTCTCGAATTTTCTGATATAAATATATAAGATCAATTACTATGTATTTCAGACTTTATTTTGTACAGGTTAATATCATAGCTACAGAAATACAATTTTGTTCGTTATCTTTACACAAGGAAATTATGGTTATGTCAAACTGCTAACAGAACTGATTCCACTATAGAAAAGGTATTCTCAAACATATACATGCAATGAGTTTTTAATTACACATGGAACATATGGAAAACAGAACCTTCCTAAATGATATAAGGATTATTGTTTACACCCTCGTAGAACCAAGCAACCATCAAAAAGCTCTGATTGCTGATTAAATGTGTATACTCTTACAAAGTACATCCAATACATACAAAAATATCTCTGTAAAGAAGAAGAAAGATAGAAATACACCCTTGCCGACCAAAAAAGAGTAGTTACATTGTGCCATTTTTGTATTGAAGAAGACATGTGATAGCTTCTTATTATTGGTACCTGAATATATAATAACATCACACACATTTTTTGCACATCCCATTATTGACAATCATCCTTCAAACTGTCACTTAATCCTACAAAGTTTTGAATCGTAAAAAACTGTCTAATTTAAATAAAAAATGTATAATGTGGATCATCAATTTACCATTGCTATTGTTACCATTCCTTATTGTTTATTATTGTTTTTACATTCTACTTTATTTGGTATCTTGAGTTTGGATGCCTTGTGATATAAGTTTTGGCTAATTCTTCTGTAGTTTTGGTGTTTTATTCGTAATATAATTTTAACTATAGGCTTTGAAGGGTATTAATGTATATATTTGGTACAAGAACATATAATATTGCAGAAGAGGTACTCAGATCATCATGTTCATGGCTAACATCACACAAAGCAGTAAGTAGGAAACATGTTTCTGTCTTTTTATATGTTGTAGAAAGACATGAAACAATGTCTCTATGTATGTACTAAAGAACCAACAGAGTATATATGATCACTTTCTGTTTCTAATATTTTCTCTACACTTTTAGATGATACCAGGACTTGTAATGACTACAATCACCTATCTGTACCAGCGTCTCCAGCCGGGGCTTGTTGCAGCCAATCCCACCATGAATGTTCCTGATCAGGATCATTACTGCCATAAAAATAGAGAAATCTTTAAATTGTTATACATTTAGAACAAAGGCAGAAATGGTCTAAACAGACTGGAATATTAGAAAGTCGGAGATACTTTATTTCATCCTTGTCTTCATTGTCACTGCCCCAGATAACTTCCTGAGAAAGAATAGAAGGATTTAAATCAGTAAAAGCTAAGGTACATTTTACATGATTAACAAAAAGCTGCTATTATCAGTCTCATATCCTGATTCAGTTGAAGAAAACTGATCATGCTCACGAGTTTCAGCGTTACTCTCAGTCTCATGTTCAGAATTTTGATTTATATCTGAGGACCCAGACACAGACACTCCTTTACTCGAGTCTCTCTGACTATCTAAAGGTGAAGCTTCTTTTTCACTTAATTTCAAGGCATGAGCTAATGCTTGTATTTCTTCAATATCACCCTTTCGAAGTCTACGAGGCTCTGTAGAAGCAAGTGGAGAGTCATCAAAAGGTATTGTTTTTGAGCAACCTAGAGTTGCAGTAATCGACGCAGCAAAATCAACAGGGCATTCTCCTGAACTTTGATTCTTTACAGTCTGTGGCTCCAAAGGAGCAAGCGCAGTCATTAAAGCATCATAAGATCTGCCTCCAATTGCAGTAGCAATTTCCAAATCCTGGATGTAAGCAAAGGAAAAGCATAAAATATTGAACCTTATCTATTACTATGAATTGAAAAAAAAAGAAACAATCAGAATTATGTACCTGGGGATCAACTATCCATCCATGATACAAGGGAATCTAAAAAAAAGAAACAATCAGAATTATGTACCTGGGGATCAACTATCCATCCATGATACAAGGGAATCTCAAGTGAAGTAAATATCATTAGCTCAGGTGTAAACTCAAAATCTTGGATGCTGCAAGAAAGTAAACATTTTTTGGTTACTATCTATATACGTTTTAAAGGGGAAACAGATTAACTTCAAAAAGATTAACCTTGTGAATTTTGGATCAACATAAATTCCAGCTGCAAGGGGTGTGAGGAGCTCAATGTACTCTTCATCGTTGTTCTGCCATGAGAAATAAAATTTGAAAGGTAATCCTCAAAGGTTGATGAACTGAACAGAAAAGAAGAAGTCAGCTTATTACTTCACACATTATCTCAGCCACAAGACTCAGCAAAGTCTCTTGAGATACTTCATCACCGAAAAAGGTCTAGATTCATTTTGCCTCTCAAGATAAGAACGTTACCTGTAATAAACAAATTTTAACAGTCCAACGCAAAACCAATATCAACTTGCACAAGAACTGAAGAAAATCTACAGATTAAAAGAACGAACTGAAAATCCAGGATAGGACTACTACGGTTAATTTGCAGAAGTATCAAGACCAAGGAAACCCTAAAAGATTTCTAGATAACACCTACATTCCCAATTTCACTATTCGAAAATCAAAAACCCTAACATCGAGAGAAAATTAGGAGAATACGAACAAATTGCAATGAGAGGACAAGGTCCATTCATGTCCTGGAGAATGATAGTCCTCGTTCTTCCACGAAACAGAATCCTCTTCTTCTTGTAAAAGACTCCTTCGTTCTGCGCCGCTTAGTCCTCGTTCTTCCACGAAACAGAATCCTCTTCTTCTTGTAAAAGACTCCTTCGTTCTGCGCCGCTGCTTGCGATTCGTTAGTCGTCTGCGTCTCCTCGGCGGGAGAATCCCAATTCGAAGAAAGAGGAGAGTCGTCGATCGCCATTGAAGTAGTCGATCACTCAGAAAACGAGAAATGCTTGTTGAGATTAAATCAAAATGGAAGAAGAAACTTTGCTAATACAACAACTTCTTATGAAACGTATCCAAGAAGCAAGAACTTGAGCGCATGGGAGACCGACTTAATCACTTATATAAGCACTGGGCGACGAGAACAAGGGAAAAAAAATAATCTGATCTTGAATCAAAGCAAACCATAGCTAAACCAGCTCGTAATTAGTATGGTTTTAATAAACCGGAATTGTTTTGACTGTGTTAACCAGTATTGAATATAATTCTAAAGATGGGATTCAAGAGACCAATCAAGAAAGTATACGTGCCATTTTTTGTTACTTTGTAAAATGGGATACAAAATGCTCAATTCAACATTGATTACACTCGGTTTGTTTTGAATGTAGGAACTCTATTTCGAAAAAGATCGTAAATAGATTAAAGGACTTGTCAAATTTTGGGAGTAGTATCATATCCTACTTATATTCTCTCAAAGACTGTAGAATTGGAAGTTCACATCAATTATTAAGGGAGGCAAACAAAGGAGCAGACCGCATAGCTTCAAGTGTGATCTTAGAAAACAAAGTGCAGTCTTATGTTGTTGATTGTGCTCTTTGTTGGCTATGTAAAGATCTGGAACGAGAACATTTAAACTCAAAGCTAATTATGTTGCGGTCGAAAAAACACAAGGATTCACCAAACAAAAGATCCCACCTTTTCCACATTTCCTTGAGAGTTCATCTGGCATACTAAGAAGGGGTTCAGTCTTTTGCCTCACAAATCCTCTTGGTCTTTGGTCGAAGATCCCGATAAAATTGTCTTCAGTTTGCTTCGGAGTTTCCTACTGTGTTTGTCTCTTCATATTCACTTTAACCTTGATCTTCTCCCGGAGGAAGGCTAGCGGTCGTAGCCATCCCGCAAGTGATAATGGAAGAACCTTGCACCTCCTCCCAGTGAATCTCTCACGACTCAAGTACGAGGAAAATTTCTCAAACCTTCAGAACATCGACACTCGTCACACTCCTTTGAAACTTTGCAATGTTATGACCACTTCAGCTAGATGGTCCAGTGGGGACCTAAACGCCGGATCTTTTCCCTACCCTTATCCCGATGAGTTGCATCGGAGAACCAATTTTCTATCGGAATCTTCACTACATTGTTGTGGATAAATTCGTAGGAATGTTTGTCACTAAAGGAAACTCTGGTAGTGTTTACTCTTAGATGTACCCTCTGTCGAGCTGCTCTCCTTCAACCGAATAGATTCGTCGTTGGAAGCTTATCGGACCTCGAAGTTACGATCGGTGGCCGCTGGATGCTAGACAAAAAAAAAACGAGAACATTTAAACTCAAAGCTAATTATGTTGCGGTCGAAAAAACACAAGGATTCACCAAACAAAAGATCCCACCTTTTCCACATTTCCTTGAGAGTTCATCTGGCATACTAAGAAGGGGTTCAGTCTTTTGCCTCACAAATCCTCTTGGTCTTTGGTCGAAGATCCCGATAAAATTGTCTTCAGTTTGCTTCGGAGTTTCCTACTGTGTTTGTCTCTTCATATTCACTTTAACCTTGATCTTCTCCCGGAGGAAGGCTAGCGGTCGTAGCCATCCCGCAAGTGATAATGGAAGAACCTTGCACCTCCTCCCAGTGAATCTCTCACGACTCAAGTACGAGGAAAATTTCTCAAACCTTCAGAACATCGACACTCGTCACACTCCTTTGAAACTTTGCAATGTTATGACCACTTCAGCTAGATGGTCCAGTGGGGACCTAAACGCCGGATCTTTTCCCTACCCTTATCCCGATGAGTTGCATCGGAGAACCAATTTTCTATCGGAATCTTCACTACATTGTTGTGGATAAATTCGTAGGAATGTTTGTCACTAAAGGAAACTCTGGTAGTGTTTACTCTTAGATGTACCCTCTGTCGAGCTGCTCTCCTTCAACCGAATAGATTCGTCGTTGGAAGCTTATCGGACCTCGAAGTTACGATCGGTGGCCGCTGGATGCTAGACAAAAAAAAAAAAATTCAAAATCCCTCAATGTTGTCATAGAGTGTTGGGCCGAAATGTAGCATGACCCTGATGGGCAGGGTTTTAATTACCAATTTTATATGATAATGTCGATAATGTGTTTAGATAAAGTTTAAATATTTTTAAACTTTTATATTTATATTTGTTTGTAACAGCCCAATTCCGGTAATAGAAACATTGTATTTTGTTCTATGTTTCT
>CM071716.1:57869469-57890070 GCA_036630335.1 Physaria fendleri | reverse complement strand
GAAAAAAAATTTTAAAATAAAATTTTAATTAATTACGAAAATTTAAAAATAAATTATAAAAATATATTTTATGAAATTTTAAATCAATTTGATACATATTTATAGAATTTTTAATTAATATATATCCATTTAACAAACACTTTAAAAAAACTTATCACTAATCTCCTATATATTATGTGAGAAGCAAAAAAGTTAAGGTATGGTCCCCAGAATCACTCTCACGGACCATATTTACGAACATGCTATTATGATTTAATTATTATAATAATTATAAACTATATCATTACAGATATTATTTTATTAATTTTAAAGATATTATTTTATTAATTTTAAACTAATTAAAACGATCAATAATTTTAAGTTTTAGAAAAAAAATTTAAACAAAAATTTAATTAATTACGAAAATCTAAAAATAAATTATAAAAATATATTTTATGTAATTTTAAATTTATTTCTTACCTATTTATAGAATTTTGAATTAATACATATCTATTTAACAAACACTTTAAAAATTATACTTATTCCTAATCCCCTATATATTATTTGAGAATCAAAAATGCATAGATGTCGTCGCCAGAATCACTCTCACGAACCATATCTACGAAAAAACAATTATGATTTAATTATTATAATAATTATAAACTATATCATTACAAATATTATTTTATTAATTTTAAACTAATTAAAACGATCAATAATTTTAAGTTTTAGAAAAAAAAAATTCAAATAAAATTTTAATTAATTACGAAAATTTAAAAATAAATTATAAAAATATGTTTTATGAAATTTTAAATTAATTTGATACATATTTATAGAATTTTGAATTAATATATATCTATTTAACAAACACTTAAAAATTCTATTTATTCCTAATCTCTTATATATTATTTGAGAAGCAGAAATGTTTAGGTCTGGTCGCCAGAATCACTCTCACGGACCATATTTACGAACATGCCATTATGATTTAATTATTATAATAATATCACTCTCACGGACCATATTTACGAACATGCCATTATGATTTAATTATTATAATAATATATTATTTTATTAATTTTAAACTAATTAAAACGATCAATAATTTTAAGTTCTAGAAAAATATTTTTTAAGAAAATTTTAATTAATTAAGAAAATTTTAAAATAAATTATTAAAATATTTTTTTTGGAAATTTTAATTAATTTGATACCTATTTATAGAAATTTGAATTAATACATATATATTTAACAAACACTTCAAAAAATCTACATATTTCAATCCACTATCGTAAAATCTCCTATATATTATTTGAGAAGCAAAAACATTATTTGAGAAGCAAAAACGCTTAGGTGTCGTCGCTAGAATCACTCTTACGGACCTTATTTACGAACATGCCATTATGATTTAATTATTATAATAATTATAAGCTATATCATTACAAATATTATTTTTATTAATTTTAAACTAATGATAACGATCAATAATTTTAAGTTTTAGATAAATATTGTTGATAAAATTTAATTAATTACACAAAAATTTGAAATAAATTATTAAAATATATTTTTTGGAATTTTTAATTAATTTGATACATATTTATAAATTTTGAATTAATACATATCTATTTAACAAACACTTAAAAAAATCTACATATTCCTAATCCCCTATCGTAAAATCCCCTATATATTGAGAACCCAAAACGCTTAGGTGTCGTCGCCAGAATCACTCTCACGAACTTTCTTTACGAACATGCTATTATGATTTAATTATTATAATAATTATAAACTATATATTTACAAATATTATTTTATTAATTTTAAACTAATTAAGACGATCAATAATTTTAAGTTTTAGAAAAATATTTTTTAATTAATTACGAAAATTTAAAAATAAATTATTAAAAAAATATTTATTTTGGAAATTTTTATTAATTTGATAGCCATTTATAGAATTTGAATTAATACATATCTATTTAACAGACACTTTAAAAAATCTACATATTCCTAATCCCCTATCGTAAAATCCCCTATATATTATTTGAGAAGCAAAAACTTGACATGAATTGTCTGAATATTGCCCTTCTGAACTTCGTCTCGAACAAAATGACAATCAACTTCTATATGTTTGGTTCTTTCATGGAAGACAGGATTAGCAGCAAGGTGAATAGCTGCTGAGTTATCGCAGAATAAGGGAATCAGATCCTCAATATGAACTCCAAACGAACTTAGAAGTGCCTTGAGCAATATAAGTTCACTTGTAGCTTGAGCCATTGATCTATATTCTGCCTCTGCCGAGGAACGAGATACAACTTGTTGTTTTTGAGATTTCCAGGAGATTGGAGAGTCTGATCTATATTCTGCCTCTGCCGAGGAACGAGATACAACTTGTTGTTTTTGAGATTTCCAGGAGATTGGAGAGTCACCAAGTTTAACGATCCAACTAGATTGTGATCGTCTCATTGCTTGACATCCTGCCCAATCCGAATCACACCAAGCCATTAACCGTAATGGAGTATGTGCCTTGAGAAAAATACCTTGCCCAGCATGAGACTTGAGATATCGGACCACTCGTAATGCCGCTTCCCAGTGTTCTTCCCTTGGTGCTTGCATAAATTGTGCTAACACATGCACAGAATAAGCAATGTCGGGTCGTGTGTTGCCAAGGTAATAGATAAGACGTCCAATCAAGCGTCTATACTTGGCCGGATCAAGAAGTAACGGTCCGTTTGCCAAAGAAAGACGATGGTTTTGCTCGAGTGGTGTTGCGGCTGGTCGTGACGCAAGAAGGCCTGTTTCAGCAAGAATATCTAGGGTATAGGCTCGTTGACACAAGTAAATCCCTTGAGGGTTTCTTGCTACTTCGATGCCTAGAAAATACTTGAGAATGCCAAGGTCTTTCATATGAAAACACGAGCTAAGAAAACCTTTAAATTCGGTAACAAGAGCGAAATCGCTTCCCATAATAATGCGATCATCAACATATACAAGAACATGAAGAGAGTGAGCACCTTGATGATACGAGAAAAGCGAGTAATCTGATACAGATTGCTTGAATCCGTAATCTTCCATAGCCTGACGAAGCTTCTCAAACCAACATCGTGGTGCTTGGCGAAGACCATAAAGCGACTTACAAAGACGACATACATGTCGTGGCAAAGGAGCACGAAATCCAGGTGGTAGCTTCATGTATACTTCTTCTGTATACTTCTTCATGCAAATCACCATGTAAAAAGGCATTATGAACATCTAATTGATGTAATTCCCAATCCTTAGAGGCTGCAATTTGTAGAAAAGTACGAACCGTTGTCATCTTAGCAACGGGAGCAAAAGTCTCTGAGTAATCAACACCTTCTGTTTGATTGTTTCCTTGTGCAACTAGTCGAGCTTTAAGCCTAGCAAGTTCTCCATCTGCTTTGTATTTGAGTTTAAAAACCCATTGACAATCGAGAGCAACTTTGTCTGGAGGTAATTCTTCAATGGTCCATGTCCCAATTTCTTTTAGTGCTTCTATCTCAGCACGCACAGCTTCTTGCCACTTTGGATATTCAACTGCCTTGTGATATGACTGCGGCTCCACTCTTTTCGTAATTGCCAACAAGAACTGTGTATGATTGTCAGAAAATCTGAGACAATTAACATACTCCGAGATGGGATAGGATATTCAACTGCCTTGTGATATGACTGCGGCTCCACTCTTTTCGTAATTGCCAACAAGAACTGTGTATGATTGTCAGAAAATCTGAGACAATTAACATACTCCGAGATGGGATATTGTGCTTTTGAAGAGAATAACTCATCTGTAGAAACTGTGTGTACAACATAATCCGACAAATAAGATGGAGCTGTCTTCGTCCGCTCACTTCGACGAGGGGGAGGTGGAGCTGGTAGCGTTGAAGAGGAGCCCTCCCTATCGTCGGAATCCGAGCATGAAGGATCAGACGTGAGGGAAGCTTCCGGTGAAGGTGATTCCAAATTCCCTGGAGGATCAGACGTGAGGGAAGCTTCCGGTGAAGGTGATTCCAAATTCCCTGGCGAAATTGGTTCGATACACAAGTTATTTGGTTCATCATCCTCGATCCGTGAATCAAGAGGTGTGTTATCTGATTCTATTAGTCCAATCTCTGGATTATGTATAACATCATCGTGTTCTATGTGTGGAGCTTGTGGTATGTTGTATGAACTAGAGAACGGTGACAAGTTATGTTCTGCATCTGACAATGTCATCGTTGTACCAGAAAGATACGGGAACTTTGTTTTAGCAAACACCACATCACGAGACACAGTAATTCTTCCAGTCTCAGCATCTAACACTTTACAACCTTTTTTACCGTTAGGATAACCAATAAAAATACTCCTGCGGCTTTGTTCAGCAAACTTGTCTCCATGAGTACCTTGATTGTGAACGTAGCACAAGCATCCAAATGTTCGAAAGTGTTGAAGGGGTGGAGGTCGTTGATAGAGCATCTCGAAAGGTGTTTTTCCATTTGTTCGAAAGTGTTGAAGGGGTGGAGGTCGTTGATAGAGCATCTCGAAAGGTGTTTTTCCATTAAGAACTGGAGTCGGAGTTCGATTGATTAAGTAAGCTACAGTAAGAACACATTCGCTCCAGTATTCAACGGGAAGATGTGATTGAAAACGAAGAGCCCTAGCGACATTGAGTATGTGTCGGTGCTTTCGTTCCACATGCCCATTCTGTTGTGGAGTTCCCACACATGAAGTCTCGTGAACAATACCCTTGTCCTGAAAAAATCTCGTAAGAGCCATGAACTCATTGCCATTGTCGGATCGAAAGCTTTTAACTTGAGTACCAAATTGTCTTTCCACCATTGATATATACCTCTTCAAAGTCGAACCAACTTTGCATTTATTTGACGACAAGTAGACCCATAGACCACGTGAGAAGTCATCTAGAATTGTCAAAAAATAGCTTGATCTGCAATGAAAAGTAGCACGATATGGTCCCCATAAATCCACATGAACAAGTTCAAATAAAGTAGTAGTTTTATTAGAACTGGTAGGAAATGAATCCCGAGTTTGTTTAGCTCGAGTACAGACGTCACATAACTTGTTTGTCTCAACATGAATCCCAGAAATAGATAAAGACTCTAAAACATACTTAGATGGGTGACCTAATCTTCGATTCCACAGCTCCGTAGAAGAAATCTCGACCTTATTTAGACTAGCTCCTAACTCCAATTTCTTGAAAAAATATAGTCCATTCCGCTGCTCACCCGCTCCAATCAGCGTCTTGGTAATGCGATTCTGAATTACACAGAATTTATCAGTGAACTGAAACAAACAAAAGCTGTCTCGATTAAGCTGAGAAACCGAAATAAGATGACACTATAATCCTTCAACTAGCAACACATCACGAAGAGTAAGCTTGTCACTTAGTTTAACCGATCCCATCTTTGTAGAGAATTCCATGCTTCCATTAGGAAGAGTTACAGAAACCGACAAGATATTACGTTAATCGGACAATATAGATAAAGAACCAGTCATGTGATTTAGTCGCTCCAGTGTCTACAATCCATGAAGTATCCGAATACATACCTCTAGGGTTTGAAGAAGATGGATGTTCTTTCTTTTCGTTGAGCAGCATCACTAAGGTTCTCCATTGATTATCAGTCAAACCACTTAGACCAACTCGATCATTATCTGTCACCGCATTATGAGCCGACTGGTTGTTGCGGTTTTGAGACTAGCAACACATCACGAAGAGTAAGCTTGTCACTTAGTTTAACCGATCCCATCTTTGTAGAGAATTCCATGCTTCCATTAGGAAGAGTTACAGAAACCGACAAGATATTACGTTAATCGGACAATATAGATAAAGAACCAGTCATGTGATTTAGTCGCTCCAGTGTCTACAATCCATGAAGTATCCGAATACATACCTCTAGGGTTTGAAGAAGATGGATGTTCTTTCTTTTCGTTGAGCAGCATCACTAAGGTTCTCCATTGATTATCAGTCAAACCACTTAGACCAACTCGATCATTATCTGTCACCGCATTATGAGCCGACTGGTTGTTGCGGTTTTGAGATCCCGGGTTTGAACCTCTACCTATACCAGCAGATTTTTCTCCCCACCAAGGCGGGTACCCAACGTTTTTGTAGCACACTTCAGACACATGCCCATTTTTTCCACATGTTGTACACACCACCCTCCGTTCATCTTTAATGTTTTGTGGTTGCGGTGTGGTCTGTAAAGAAAAAGCCATGTTGTCTTGACGTGCTTCCATAATTTTTGCAGCTTTCTTTGCATCCTCATCTTGTAACAAGATTTGATACACTTCGTCCAGATCAGGAACCGGTTGTCTTGACAGAATTGATAACTTTACCGTTCCATACAACGTTTCATCAAGTCCCATAAGAAACTCGTGAACTTTGACTTCCTCTCTTTCTTTTGCTATCTCGGCCAGGGTTTTCCCTTGACGATGTTCCCCAATAGCAGACCACAGACTCGTTAGCTTCCAAAGTAGGCTTCAATTGACATACCTCTTTGAGTTGTCATAAAAAAGTTCTGCCTTCAATCTTTGAAAATGTTGTCCGTTTTTTACTGAGTATCTCTTCTTAATCTGTTCCCACATCTCTTGAGCCGTTTTTTACTGAGTATCTCTTCTTAATCTGTTCCCACATCTCTTGAGCCATCTCATGATTAACCATATTTGAGCGAACTACAGGTTCTATCGTCAACTTCATCCATGACACGATTAATGCATTGATCGTGTGCCAATCTTCCAGATCTCCAGACTCTTCTGATGGTAGCGGTATTGTTCCATCAACACGGTATTGTTCCATCAACAAAGCCGAATTTCTTCTTTGCGATCAAAGCTTGACGAAATTTGGTAGCCTACTCTTCATAGTTGTGACCACGAAGCAGTGGCTGTGAGATCACAGCTGAGGAGTTATCGCCGGTAGCGATATCATATGGCGAGATCGTACGTCGTTGAGTTTCACGAACCTCTTTGGTACGTGGTGGTGTCGTGTTTTTGGTGCTTGAGTTATCTTCCATTGAAGACATGTTTTTCTAGAATCGAAAACCCGAGCTATTCAGAATAAAACCCTAGGCTCTGATACCATGAAGAAATCTTTTATTGAACTGATTTGTGTTGTTGATCTTAAGACAATACAATGTGTTTTTGATCTTAAGACAATACAATGTGTTTATATAGGAACTAAAACCATAAGGTTCTACCCAAAATATGGAAACTACACAAAAGATTATTCTAGAGTATTGAATTTCCCTTTTCTGCAAGTATTGCCTTTTCTTGAATATTGGAATATTGGTATATTTCCAATTTCTTCTCTAACATAGATTGCAAGTATTGCCTTTTCTTGAATATTGGAATATTGGTATATTTCCAATTTCTTCTCTAACATAGATTCTAGGTTAACACTATCTTTTTGGTGTTATTTGTTAATCAGAAACATTTATATAAAGTGTAAGGCCCTCCTGACAAAAAGAAAAGAAAAGTATAAGGCCCAATCTCTTTTATATCAAATCCACTTCAGCCCAATAACATGTCAAATTCGAATTGATAATCATAATCTTGTGCATAAGAAACAAAAACATGTCCCAGTCTCGATTACAGGTTTATTTTATATGGAAAAATAAAATGGAGTTTGGTTGATGAATATTATGTTAAACGGTTTTTAATATTTATTTCATCAGTCAGTTAATAAAGTGCCATTATATTGCATTATTTAGTATTTACATCGTGAATAATTATATTGCAAAGTTGAGCCTAACAACCATTACTAGAAAGCATCGATAATATATTTGTTACTATAGCAAAAATTTTAAAAATATATTAAAGCAACAAAATTGTTGTGACATAATAGTTTAGCTGTTATACATGCGTCATGGATATATTATAGTTCGGGATGATCCAATTTTATTGTCACGCTCTTCAAGAGATTTGATACAATACCTTTATATCCCTCTGTTCCATTTTAATTGATGTTTTCATCACTTCACAGATATTAAGAATATGTAATTGATTAATAATCATTATATATATTATTAGAATATTAATTATTTCTAACTAAAATCAAACCAATAGTATTTGTAAAAGCTTAATCATTATATTTACTTTTTATTGAAATCTACAATTAGACAAAATAAATAAATAAAAAATCTAGAAAAATCAAATAATATGGAACAAAGAAAAAAACGTAGAACATTAAATATAGTGGAATAGAGGGAGGGAGTATAATTTACTTAGTAAAATCTGTTGGAATCCGGCTATTTTGCTAGTGTTGAAGAGGAGGTGCACCACGTGGCTGATCCGAATCTCAAGGTTGTAAACACATAGTCCTATCATCTATAGGTGTAGAAAACGGACCTAATGTCCCGTGGTTACTTTAGAGTCTTTGGAGATCAAAAAACTACTTACTATTTTTAAAAAAAGCTCTTCGCTTACAGTGAAACTTGGACAAAAGCGGTTGTGGATGCTAAGGATTGATTAGCCTTCAAAGAGAAAAAAGCAACGGCTCTTTCCGGCTTGAGATATCCATCATCCAAAATTTCCTCACTTCTCGGGGACTCGGCCATAGCTCACTCAGATGCAGCTTGGGACTTATCGTCAAAAGTAGCGGGTTTAGGTTGGTTTATATCAGATCCCATCACGAGGAGAACTATTCCCTTCTCCAAAACTGTTGGCTACGTATCTTCACTCTTAATAGAGGAGGCTTTAACCATTTTAGAGGCATTGAAGCGAGCCATTAGTTTGGACTACTTGTGGCTTCACATTTCTCGAACTCTAAAGTTTGTACTGATGCGATTTATACGTTCTTGAACCCTCGAGAGATTTATGGTATTTTGTGTGATATCCATAATCTTTCCTCACGCTTTGTAAAAAAAAACTGTTGGAATATTTTGAAATTGGTATTTCAAAATATCACCTATACTATTTATTGGTCTTTAGCATCACTCAAACATCTTGACATATTAAGAAACCCTATTTTAAACAAGAAAATAAAACACAGATAGGATATAATTAATGGTGGAGTTAGGAAGGAGTTTAATGTGAGTTTTATAAACAAATGGAGGTTTTCTAGTTGGTAGAGGATACATGAACATAATCATATGGTTCTTTATATATATTGTATTATAAAATGAGACATAACATAAAATATAAAGATTTGGTGTGTAATATTTTTTGCCTTTTGCTTGGCCTTGTGTTCTATCGGAGAGGCATTGGCCATATTGCAGAATATTGCGTCCTAACATCACTTGTAAGGGCATTTTATATTTAAGTATAGTATTTTATATACTCACCTCTTGAAATAAATACTTTTACATGTTTATGAATATCAATAAAATCCATTTTTTGTACGAGATAATAGATTTTCTACCTATATCGTTAAAATTGATTTTTTTTCAATAAAATCCATTTTTTGTACGAGATAATAGATTTTCTACCTATATCGTTAAAATTGATTTTTTTTTCCCATCGATAACGTATCTATTTTTTAGAAAAAATTAATGAGATAATATATGCTCGATTCTAACTCAAAATCAATTTTGTATGAATTAATTAACAGGAAAATGTTTAAGAAACCCTAATACGCGAACAATTCCGTTTCTATAATAAAACTTTTATTTTATAAAAATCCTGAAATTTAAACATAAATTTTCGTATCATTTTAATTCTAACCATTATATCTTTTGTAAAAAAAAAAATGTTTTGAAACTAAATAAAATAGAAAAACAGTAATGGTTAACATAGGGAACCTAGCTTATTACTTTATAAAAAGCTAATTGCAATTAAATCATAGCCTTTTTCCACAAAAAGCCACTAGAATACTTGAAAATTAAGAAAATCATAGCGTTTTCCACAACACTTTTTCCCTTTTTTGGGTTCTTTAAACCGTTCAAATTTGGAATAATTTCTTAATAATACCATATATCTTAATGTATTTAACATAAGAATTTTAAATAAAATAACAAAAAAAAACCCTAAATATGGATGGCTTTTTCTAACAAATGACCTGTCAAGTGTACTACATTTACGTTTGTATCGACGTCTCATAGATTTGAGACAGCCCGTATCGCGGAGTATTCATGTTTTTCGAGGCATATCACATTATCTACAAATGGCCAAAACACATTATCTCATAAAAATTAACAAAATCGTTTGAGCGAAGACCAAAGTTCACATAATAGTGGTCTCCGCTATTATACTATACTAATGCTTCCTAGACTTTGGCTACTACAACATATAGTTATGGGTGGATTTATTTACTGCTTTAGAAGACATATGATATCTTGCTTGTCGATATGGCTTGAAGATTAAGTTCGAGTATTTATCAAAAAGGAAAAATATGGAAGCGAATTATCTAGCTAAATCGGCAAGAATTTGTAATCTAGATGCTACAATTTACTAGTTTAGCTAATTATTATTTTCGGTATCCATTTTTTTTTTTTGAATGAATGTTAAATTTATTCAACCAAAAAAAAACGGTTCCAACAATTGACACACTTTTACACAAAGTAAATAAACACCTTAAAAATCAAAGCAATCCCTAGAAAGCTGCCTCATTAAAACCTTTCCAAGGAAACCCGATGTGGGAAACCTTAGAAAGGAAAGAGTACAGCAATATCAGCATAGCATTCGTAGCATTCTTGATATCAAAGTCTCCAAACCTTCACTGCCTAGAACTTTGACTCACCAAGAAGCAACCCAACTTTAACTCTCTTGCAGCTAGCAGCTAATAAGCCTACTCTCTTGAGAACCAAATTTGTAAACCATCCTTTATCCAAGGAATTCCTTGATATTTCATCGAGGAGATCTTATTTCTGATCCCTTTATCCAACATTCTCTTCAGCAGAATCTGATCCTGAGGAAGATGACCGTGACGACGATTATTTCTTTCTATCCAAACCGAATACACGACTGCCTGAAACGTGTACCTAACCAAAAACTTCCCAGCTTTATCTCTATTACCCGAGTTAATGGAGGTTAAAATCTGATTCCATTGCACCGGGGGCGAATCTCCCAATAACCTCCCAATCATGGCTAACCAAATATCTCTTGAAAAGGAGCAAGCAAAGAACAAGTGATCTCTAGACTCCAAGGAATTAGAGCAAAGCACACAAGTTGCATTTACCGAAGAGTTCCAAACGAGGACACGGTCCATGGTTGATAATCTATTCCAACAAGCTAACCAAGAGACGAAAGCAAATTTCGGAGTCACTTGAGGGAACCAAACAAGACTCTTCCACCCCACCTTTTGGTATTTAACTCGAATCCATTGCCAAGTATGAGTACTACTGAACTCAGTAGAATATTTGTCTCCATTCCGCAGCCATAAATGAACATCCGCACCCTCCCTACCAGCAACCTGCTCAAGAAGCTCGTCAATTCGTTTGTATATATCAGCTCGATGTCGCCGGCGTCTTCTCATGTGCAAAGCATCCGCCACAGTTGAAGAAAGAGAGATTCCCATATCAAGCACACCACGACGGCCTACAATATCAAATAGGCATCCTAACTCCGACCAAACATCATACCAAAAGGAAGTATCATGACCCGATTTAATGTCCACCTTATGCAAATTTCGAGCTAATGGACGAAGCTTCAGCAATTTCTTATAAATCCATGAACTCAGTAGAATATTTGTCTCCATTCCGCTGCCATAAATGAACATCCTCACCCTCCCGACCAGCAACCTGCTCAAGAAGCTCATCAATTCGTTTGTATATATCAGCTCGATGTCGCCGGCGTCTTCTCAAGTGCAAAGCATCCGCCACAATTGAAGAAAGAGAGATTCCCATATCAAGCCCACCACGATGGCCTACAATATCAAATAGACATCCTAACTCCGACCAAACATCATACCAAAAGGAAGTACCATGACCCGATCTAATGTCCACCTTATGCAAATTTCGAGCTAATGGACGAAGCTTCAGCAATTTCTTATAAATCCAAGAACCCAGAGTAGTCTTCTTAACCTCCCATAGAGAATGTCCTTTGAGAATATAAGAGGAAACCCACTTTGCCCATAAAGAATTGCTTTTAGATATCAGACGCCATAATAGCTTCAAAGAGCTAACCTTATTAACATCTTTGAATTTTCGAAGTCCAAGTCCTCCTTCTTCTTTCGGTATCCATTTTCAACAAAAAAAAGGTCTTAATTTTAGAGTTAAATGGTAAAAGATTAGTGGTTATAGGAGAATATTAGGAAAAAAATCTTAATTGTCGACAAACATGTTTTATGGTTTTATATCTCTTTGTTTCGTAATATAAAGAGTTTTAATATTTTATACTCCCTCCGTTTCTATATATAAGGGGTTTTAGCATTTTTATTTTTTTCAAAATATAAAAGGAAATTTTTAATGAAATATATATTTAACGTTATTTATATTTTATAATATTATTTTTTAATTGGCTTAGATATCTAATTTTTTGTGCAATAATATTTAAAACGAAAAATTAATATGATTTTTTAAATGATCTGTTTTTAGCCAAAACCCCCTCTATATAAAGAAACGGAGAGAGTATTTATTTAAAAAGATGGAATTTTGATCTAAAGTAAAAACACTATTGGTCTAAACTTTTGGTAAATTATATTTATTAAAAATACAAGTTAGTACTGTTTTTCTTTTGGGTAATTGAGCTTTGAGATCTTTTTTTTTTTTTATCCATTTTCAACAAAAAAAAGGTCTTAATTTTAGAGTTAAATGGTAAAAGATTAGTGGTTATAGGAGAATATTAGGAAAAAAATCTTAATTGTCGACAAACATGTTTTATGGTTTTATATCTCTTTGTTTCGTAATATAAAGAGTTTTAATATTTTATACTCCCTCCGTTTCTATATATAAGGGGTTTTAGCATTTTTATTTTTTTCAAAATATAAAAGGAAATTTTTAATGAAATATATATTTAACGTTATTTATATTTTATAATATTATTTTTTAATTGGCTTAGATATCTAATTTTTTGTGCAATAATATTTAAAACGAAAAATTAATATGATTTTTTAAATGATCTGTTTTTAGCCAAAACCCCCTCTATATAAAGAAACGGAGAGAGTATTTATTTAAAAAGATGGAATTTTGATCTAAAGTAAAAACACTATTGGTCTAAACTTTTGGTAAATTATATTTATTAAAAATACAAGTTAGTACTGTTTTTCTTTTGGGTAATTGAGCTTTGAGATCTTTTTTTTTTTTTTTTTGGACAAGTTAGTACTGTTTTTCTTTTGGGTAATTGAGCTTTGAGATCTTTTTTTTTTTTTTGTCGGGGAGCTTTGAGATCTATAAATATTTTTTTACACAAAATCCAATTTTCATATAACTATTTAAGAAAAAGAAATGAGAGGAAAGTTAGATCGCACAAAATCAATAGAAGTCATGGGGATAAGCAAAAAGTCATAAATCGAGTTGTTTCTTGTTATTAGTGTCGACAACTTGAGCTGTTAATTTACCCAAAATAGATCTCATACGTACGGTCGTATCTTTTTAAAATAGTAGCTTAAGATTTGGTTCACCGTATTAAGACCTTAATCCCATTTCTTTTTTATATAATATATAGTTCTTGTTAATGATATCAACGTGAGCTAACGTGTTTTGCTAATAATTTATACAGATTAAATAAAACAAAGAAACACGTATACTAATAATGTGATATTTGGAGTAAAAATTTAGCAATCAACGTGAGCTAACGTGTTTTGCTAATAATTTATACAGATTAAATAAAACAAAGAAACACGTATACTAATAATGTGATATTTGGAGTAAAAATTTAGCATCTTGTTTTGATTATACCATCGATTGGGTACAACAACTCTAAATAAGAACCTTTTTTATTCATCTTTTTTTTTTTTTTTTTTTTAGTTTACAGATATTTTTGGAAATTTGCGGAGTTTTTGGTGGATTTTCGATGTTTTTTATGTGGTTTTTTGGAATTTTATATTTTGAAACATATTGCTTTTCATAATAAAAATTGCGGGTCTGCAGATCGTCTTGCAAAAATACGGACGCAATTTTTGTCAAGCTCAAACCGTCTCGCATAAATAGTAGATGTAAAATTTTAAACCCTAAATCCGCAAATATCTGAAGGTCATGAAACGGATCGGCTCGGTTGACAACCCTAACGTTAACATGTCAAAAACTAAAAGGAGACAAAAGAAAAAGATTATAAAGAAATCAAAGATGAACCACCGTATCTCCTCTCATGTCACATGCCAACGTCTCTCTATGCGTTAACAATATTCGTGATATTGACTTCGCATTTATACCGAATCTTTAATTTTATATTTATCATGCACATGGATATTATTTTGGTGCTTAATGCAAAATATTATCAAAACTACAAGTCAAATTTTGATAACTATACAATATGTTTCTTTCAACTAGTCAAATCATAGAGTAAGATTAAATTTTCAAAGTAAAGATCGTTTGTAATAATCTTTTGTGTAGAACAAGTCAAATGTTTACTTTTATTTTGGTTATTATATGGATTCAAGTACTTTTATTTTGGTTATTATATGGATTCAAGATTGTCAATAGATTTTTGTTAATAAATAATAATAATAAGAACTTTATAAGAAAAAAATGGGAATTATTTTCATGAGTGAGCTCAGAATATGACCCATGACAATCTGATGAAGTCACAAAAGATTACTTGGGATTTTATTGATATATAATATAAGCAAATACCTAGGATTTTACATATATATATATGTGAAATAATCATAAAATTTTATGGAAAATGACTAATAAATTTTTTATTAACTAACTATGTTTGTTTGTATTTTACTTAAGAGGTTTCTTTGTTTCTCTTAAGCTCATGTTTTTTTTTTTTTTTTTAGGATAGACCAAGTTTTTTATAATTTAATTTAGAATTTCAAAACGTAGACAAATATCTCAACTGATTAACCTTTGACTAACACAGTGTGTTTTTACAATATATTTATAATGAAGTTAATCTATGTGTGGTCCAATTTACATCCATTATGAATGGTTGATATGTATGTTACGGATCAAATGATTCGAACTATTATTTTCGTCTCCATAAATTTGGACTAGATTACGTAACATATCAAGTATGTATTTCAACATACAATATTTTAGTCTGAGTGGTATAGAAGTAAATGGTGTATACCAAAAATGTCGGGCCAATAGTGAAATATGACGATATGGAACACTGCATCCGTTTTTCAAAAAAAAATATACCAAAAATGTCGGGCCAATAGTGAAATATGACGATATGGAACACTGCATCCGTTTTTCAAAAAAAAAAAATATCACTACATTCTAATTCGGATTGGTACTACTTTAATCCAAAATACTATGGAATATTTTGATTTCGTGAATAGTAAAATAAGTGTAGATTACTCTGATTTTAGTCCGATTTAAAACGGTTCATACCTTAATGTTTGCATTTACTCACTAATCTATAAATGTCGTCTTCTTCAAATTTGTCTATTTCGAAGTGTAGGGTCAAAAGTTGTGATGATGAAGAAAAGGAGTACTTTTATTTTGGTTATTATATGGATTCAAGATTGTCAATAGATTTTTGTTAATAAATAATAATAAAAAGAACTTTATCAGAAAAAAATGGGAATTATTTTCATGAGTGAGCTCAGAATATGACCCATGACAATCTGATGAAGTCACAAAAGATTACTTGGGATTTTATTGATATATAATATAAGCAAATACCTAGGATTTTAAACATATATATGTGAAATAATCATAAAATTTTATGGGAAATGACTAATAAATTTTTTATTAACTAACTATGTTTGTTTGTATTTTACTTTACTTAAGAGGTTTCTTTGTTTCTCTTAAGCTCATGTTTTTTTTTTTTTTAGGATAGACCAAGTTTTTTATAATTTAATTTAGAATTTCAAAACGTAGACAAATATCTCAACTGATTAACCTTTGACTAACACAGTGTGTTTTTACAATATATTTATAATTAATTAATCTATTTGTGGTCCAATTTACATCCATTATGAATGGTTATATGTACAGATCGAATGATTCGAATTATTATTTTCGTCAGAATAAGTTTGGACTAGATTACGTAACATATCAAGTATGTATTTCAACATAATATTTTAGTCTGAAAGGTATAGAAGTAAATGGTGTATACCAAAAATGTCGGGCCAATAGTGAAATATGACGATATGGAACACTGCATCCGTTTTTCAAAAAAAAAGAATATCACTACATTCTAATTCGGATTGGTACTACTTACTTTAATCCAAAATACTATGGAATATTTTGATTTCGTGAATAGTAAAATAAGTGTAGATTACTCTGATTTTAGTACTTTAATCCAAAATACTATGGAATATTTTGATTTCGTGAATAGTAAAATAAGTGTAGATTACTCTGATTTTAGTCCGATTTAAAACGGTTCATACCTTAATGTTTGCATTTACTCACTAATCTATAAACGTCGTCTTCTTCAAATTTGTCTATTTCGAAGTGTAGGGTCAAAAGTTGTGATGATGAAGAAAAGGAGAATCCTTTGACTCTTGCTTCTTGATCTTGATCTTTGATTGCTGCTTTTAAAGTTTTTATGTATGGTTCTTTGACTCTTGCTTCTTGATCTTGATCTTTGATTGCTGCTTTTAAAGTTTTTATGTATGGTTATATATGTATTTATGGTGCAATAACCAATAATCTTAAGAGGTTTGTGCATTATTGGTATAGTCTTTCATAAATGTCTTAACATATGGGTAGACCATTTTTTCTTTGTAAAGCAAAGAGTATCACTCGCTCTTTATCCCCGCTACATACTGAAGTATAGGTTATCTGGGCTATGGAATGTTTGCTTCTACGCGAAAAAAATAAGAGTTTAGATACAATTCGACTCATTCAAAACAATTAACCTCCTTATTCAAGACGATCTTGGTCAAGCTTTGAGTTCAATAGCTTGCGCTCCAATTTCAAATTTTCCTCGCTTGTTAAATCTCGAACAAAGATTGAGACGACGGATTCGTTAGTATGTCATTTAGTTTTTTTTTTGTGTCATGTAATTTCTATTCTAATATTATTCTTTATGGTTTACAAGGTAACTTAAATCTTTAATATATTAAATTTATTATGTGAAAAAAAGAAAAACAAAAAAAAAATGACAATATAATGAGAAAATATGAAGAAAAGGTGGAAAGTGGAAGGGGCAAAATGGAACCCACTAGGACAGTAAGAGAGTATGGTTAATGGAGGATCTTTTCATGTGTTGTCCATATACAAAGATGATGATGAAGGTGATGATGATGGGCATGACCATAGGAAGCAAATCTTTGACAGAGTATCAAGTGAACATTACCATGTTTGATTAGTGATATCTCAACAGCTTAGAACATAAATTAAATCAAACATCCAAAGATATTTCCATTAGTAAAAAAAAGACCAAACTATCATTTATGAGAATTTAGACAGAACAATAACTCGTAGAAAATATTACGATATACCAATATTTAACGATAAAGTATATCGTTTTCAGAAAGAAAAAAAAATAACCTATAATTCTTTTAGATAAAAACTTGAAATTATGAACAGTTTGTTTAATTAATAACCTCAAAAAAAAAAATCTATTATAACAAATTGATAATGATTTTTAACATATCAAAATTATGATAATATAATGGATTTTTAAAATTTATCTCATTAAATTGCAAAATCTTAAATCTAAACAAGGTTATGCATATTAATTAGAAATTAGAAGACAACTAAAACTCACCAATAACAATGCATGTGATTGAGTAATATATACACATATTATTTAGAAGATTATAAAAAAAATCACCAATAATAATGCATGTGGTTTACACATTACTTCCTCATCTCATCTTAATACCTTGAAAAAGTCTATTAGTGGGATTAACAAAAAAAAATCCATTAAAATCTTCATTTTAGATTTCATTTCATTATTTTATTCCATTAACCAAAGTTTGTTTTATAATAACTCTTTCTCTCATCTCTTACAAAACTTGATTACTTCTTTAAACCAAAGCAAGATCCCATTTTAGTTCTCTCTCTGTTTGTGGTGGAAAGAAAAAACAAATCCCTTTTATATCTCCTCCAATCTTCAAAGCTCTTCTCAACATTTCAGGGCAAAAGTTGATATCTTTACATCTTTGTTTGTTAATTTGAGAATCAGATCTTGAAAACGTATTGATTCTACAATGGGTGTGGAAACAGATTCAAAGTTTCATGTTTTAGCTGTTGATGATAGTCTATTTGATAGGAAAATGATAGAAAGATTGCTCCAAAAGTCTTCATGTCAAGGTAAATTAGAATCACACCAAGAAAAGCTAAAATCTTTATCTATTGGAGAAAGATGATGAAGATACTTAAAAAGCTTTCTTTTTTTTTTGGGTATTATCTGCAGTAACTACAGTTGATTCAGGATCTAAAGCTCTAGAATTTCTGGGTTTGAGATTAGATAATGATCCAAATGCACTATCTACATCACCCCAAATTCACCAGGTTCAGTTTTTTATCCCTTTTAATGATTCAAGATGGTAACTTTAGAATCTACAATTCATTTTTTGATTGAAATTTCTTTGTTTGTGATTGTGGATTTGAGCAGGAGGTTGAAATAAACCTTATAATCACAGATTATTGTATGCCTGGTATGACTGGTTATGATTTGCTCTCAAGAGGGTATTATTTGATTCTTTAGTCTGAATTCAACTCTGAACTATGATATGTAATCTCTGGGATAACGATCTATTTCGCCCCGAAGTATTTATATAGCTACAGGTCGCCTCTGTTCTTTAGCCTTATCTAATTGCCCCTGACAATAATTGTTGAAATTTTGTAATTCGCCTCTGTTCTTTAGCCTTATCTAATTGCCCCTGACAATAATTGTTGAAATTTTGTAATCACAATTAGATCCGAGTGATCTATTTCGCCCCAAAAGTATCGATATAGTAGTAAGGTATTAACCAATTTCGGGGTGGAATAGAACGAGACGTGTACTATCGGGGTAAAAGTTTAATTCGGGTCTAAATGTGATTACAAAATTTGAACACAATTTTCATCACGGACAATTGCGTGAGGTTAAAGAACAGAACCTATCTCTAACTATATCAATACTTCGGGGCGAAATAGATCGTTATTCCGTAATCTTTAGCTTTGATAATAAAGCATCACGGACAATTGCGTGAGGTTAAAGAACAGAACCTATCTCTAACTATATCAATACTTCGGGGCGAAATAGATCGTTATTCCGTAATCTTTAGCTTTGATAATAAAGGCTTAAATATTGATTTTTCAGATGCTTAGAAGAAGGAGCTGAAGAGTTTTTCTTGAAACCAGTAAAGTTGGCTGATCTTACAAAGTTGAAACCTCATATGATGAAAACCAAATTGAAGAATCAAACCAAAGAAGAGGAAAATGCAGATTCTAAACCGAAGATCGAAGAAGAAGAAGACAAAGAAGAAGATTCAGCAGTGATTGAGTTAATGCCTCTAAGCCAAGAACTTGAATCTGAAAAGATTGAACCAATGTTGAGTAGTAGTAGTAGCAATAAGAGGAAAGCTATGGAAGAAGTTATATCTTCGGACAGATCACGTCCTAAGTACATTGATATCAGAACTATTGTCTAAACTTGGGCTTGTGTAAGAGCGGCCCATTTATTGTTTTCAGATTATAAGGCCCATAACGACTTCAAATAGTCTAAGGCCTAAGAAAAACTGCGTGTTGTTTCTTAGTGAAGAGAACAACAAGTATTAGTGAAGAGAACAACAAGTAGTTTAGCTTTAGTTTCTTAAGTTTTTTCGAAAGTGCAGATTTATTTCCGAAACTAGTAGTTTTTTTTTTTTTTTCAAAGTGCAGATTTATTTCCGAAACTAGTAGTTTTTTTTTTTTTTTCATTTTTGATAATGTAAATTTATTCTACAATTTATCTTTTAATTAAAATATTTTTCGTAAAGTATCCGATATAACGTAAAGTTATTCTTCCACATACAAAGAAAATGAAAAATAAATTTGCGTTTTTATGAATATTTCGTTAATTTTTTCAATTAAAAGATAAATTGGAAAAAATTGCATTAGCATTTATGAAAACATGACTTATTTCGTTAAATCGATAAAATTTAGAAATTTGTTGGTTTAAAGAATTTTGGAAATGTTTTGTTGAGAGTTGAGATTAACATTAAACCGAAAGAAATCTTACAATAAATATCATATCAGTATATTAGATTAGTGCTAGACTCTATCAATAGAAATTAATGTTAACATATGGCTTGGAACTTGCAGTTTAAAGAAGCTCTTGGAAGCTTCAAAAGCTGTTGTATATAGATGGCCACTTCGAGGACGCCTGCAGCTTTAATCTTCACCAGCTCAAGACATGGTAACTTCTTTAAGAAATGCTTCATTTGATTCAGCTCTTCTGAACTTCCTTTATAGCTCCATATCTCCAGTACCTTTATGCGACATAATGACAAGCAAGACGGTCCGTTCTTCTCCTTAGAGCCCAAGCAGGCACATACATCTCCACAATTTGTAGTTTTGTAATGCTCTAACCCCTGAAGCATAGAAGAGACATAGGATCTTTAAAGATATATAGACATATATAAGGATGGGTTTGTAGATATGTCATGAGATGGATACCTCGAAGATGAGAGTTTCAAGATTTGGAGAGTTCTTGATG
>CM071716.1:57841690-57854275 GCA_036630335.1 Physaria fendleri | reverse complement strand
CAAAAAAAAAAAAAAAAAAAAAGGTTTTTGTGGCACTGGTGAAAGATTTTGGAAATGTGGTACTTTTTGAGTGTTTGTTTTGGGTTGTGCGGTTGTGGTATAGAGTGAAAATCACTCTAAGTTTAACAAGCATTGTAGTACGTTCAAAATGGGTAAAAGGGATGTGGTCCTCCTAGCGTGCGACACCTGTTCCAAGATGTGAAAGAATAAACAAATGTTAATTAACATATTATCATAAATATTAAACATCCAATAGTGGATTACCACTTGCTAATGAAAAGATTACAAAATTACAGGAAAAGAAACGAATAAAGTAAAAGCAATGTGGTTATATCTTATTGGTCAAATAGTTATTGTTCTAATAACATTTATTGTACGGACGTGTGTTTATTTATCACACGATTAAAGTTTATGCATAAAGTTACATTACATCCGTGAGAATAAGAAAAAGAAGTTTTGTTCAACTTCCACTGGAACCATATAAAAATGCAAAAAGTAAAAAAAAAAAAAAAAACCATAAATTTTGAATTTCGACGAAAATTTTGAATTTCGACGATGATTCTTAAGACTATTATTATACGCTATGTACGTAGAGTTAAATTCAAAGGAAGATTAAAATTTTAAATAGCATAAGGTAATATATATATATTTTTTGGGGGGTTATGGAGATGGGACTATGCGCATTTGGAGAGGAAGATACGATCGGACGGTGTGTGAGTTGAGTAAACTCAAGCATTGATTTGTCCGAGAGGAGCTGGCAAAGGGACAAGGATGTGGTGGCTGTCTTCAAGTGCAATAGTTTGACGGACATCGGATTTATATATAGATTGTCGGTTTATTTGGACACGTGCCAAGATCTCCCCCTATTACCTTCAATTTTGCCTTCAGTTCCCCTACATTTTATTTATGTTTAAGAGGTAACTCATTTGCATTATTACACCAACAATATTGATTAATTAATCCATAAACCTCTACATAATATAGTATACATTAAGAACAGTTTATTTACGAAAACAGAATGATTATTTTTCTTGTCAAGTTCATTTGGAAATTATTCTTCCACCCCTCCATAATTATTGGTAATTGTTTGCATTTTGAGTTTTTACTAAAAGAAGAAAGAGTTAACGTAATGATGTTTCTAAAAATAAAAGTTATGTTCTGGTAGGCCTGGTCTTAGGGTTATAGGCGTCAGAGAAAATGGCAAAAAAAAAAAAAATGTCAATATCAATCATAAATATTATTATTATTATTATTTTATTTTATTTCTCTCCACCTTCATCTAGGGTCTTCAAAGAATCAGTATTAACACCCTCTTCCCCAAATCTTATCAATTTTAAACTCTCTCTCTCAGCTCTCATATACACATAGAGATATACATCAATCCAAAACTCACACACATATACTACGAGGGTAAATCTCGAAATCCGTCTTCAGATTTAGGTTGATCCATTTTTCTATTTATAGAATTATCCGTCTTCAGATTTAGGTTGATCCATTTTTCTATTTATAGAATTTTTTTCCTTCTTAAAATAGTTAAATCAAAGATTTTGTGCTTTTCAATACTCTTCTTCTTCTTCTTCTTGATGTTTTTGGTCACTTTCTTAGTTACAAATATAGATAAATGTTTTCTTGTGTAATTAGGACACAAAGGAATAAACAAGAATCAAAGGATGGTGAGGGGCAAAACGGAGATGAAGAGGATAGAGAACGCAACGAGCAGGCAAGTGACTTTTTCAAAGAGAAGAAATGGACTGTTGAAGAAAGCCTTCGAATTATCTGTTCTTTGTGATGCTGAGTTCTTTGTGATGCTGAAGTTGCTTTGGTTATCTTCTCTCCTAGATCCAAACTCTATGAGTTCTCTAGCTCTAGGTATGCCCTCCTTTTTCTTTATTCATAACCCCATTTATACTGATCAATTAGTTATCAGATTCGACTGTTCCATTTTCACTAGTAACTATATAATAGATTTATGGATTGTATTTAGACATATGATTATCAAGATCTGATAAGAGAAAGGTATAATAATTATTAGAAAAAAAAAAAAAAAGTAGATCGGAGAAATAAAAATGGAGTGATTTGTATAGGATAATAATTATTAGAAAAAAAAAAAAAAAGTAGATCGGAGAAATAAAAATGGAGTGATTTGTATAGGATTGATACTAATGATCTTATTACAAGATGTAGTAACTAGTTGTTGGCACAAGAACCTATGATATCTGTGTATATATAATGAGTATATTTGTTGCGATCCCATCAAGTTCTCGCTGTAGATGAAGTTGACCTGTTTGACTTATGTCTTTCAAGTGAGATATTTTTGATATGGAAACAGCTTTAGTTCACAGATTATTGATGCTTATCCATCTAGACTTCAATGCTAACTATATATATAACTACTTTTTATGTAGCAATATCAAGTTTTTACAACCTCAAACTAAGCCTATTTACATCAATGATGATGAAGTTAGACTAATGTACATTGTGTCTACATATATGTATACTTAACTTACATATACAGTGAGTGTTCACCATTACTTTTACAATGGTTCAATATAGTTAATAGTACATGTGGATAAATGACTCAGTTATGTGTGACCATTCGTGTCTAAGCATTGGAAAGTACATGGCATAACACATTTGATTCATGCCTAACTGTCTAAGCATGGAGAGTACATGACATAACAAATTTGTATTCTGGTGTGTATGTCAGTCTACATGCCTCTCTATTACATATGTGTATGCATCACTTTTCACCCACAATGTAACTAATAGATCTGTAAAAATGCGGCAACAAAGAGACATCTTGCTTCACTTTTCACCCACAAATAACAGTAACGGAGTCAGTGTGCATGTCTAGATCAGAATCTTATTCATTCTTTTTATATTTTATCTCTTGTATGTATTTATATTCATATTTATAATTATATTGATTGGTATTAATATATTGGTTTATTTCGGTATAAATCTACATGTCTTTGTATTTTTGTATACTTGTCTATACATGTATTATAAATTATAATTAAGTTGTATTAATAGGGGTCTCTGAAAGGATATGGTGACCTAATGCGAATATGGCTCAATTCCAACTAGGTTTTATGTCCTACTAAGTTACTTCCATAGACTCTCCATATTGTTTTTATTTTATTTTATTTTTTTTGGTAATGAATATATAACCTTTCTAGTTAAACTTTTTTTATAAGTTTTACAAACCCTCACATTCCTTGATGAAATTCAAAATGCATTTGAAGAAAATTAGAAATGTCATGTGTATAAGATATGATCCTCGATACATGAGATAGCTTTTGGGAACAATGCAACTGATTAAATTTATTTACAACATGATTCTATATGTCTCTCTTTTACACATTCTATGTATATAAGCAATTGCAATGGTCATGCATGATGGCATCTCTGTATAAAATTAATTATATATAAACTCATAATATGTGGTTTACTCTCTTTTTCTTATTGCTCATATTTATAATTTATGGATCTTGCTTATCTGAATTTTACGTCAAAATACTTGCGTATTGTCTCCACATTTTGATTTAGTTTTATTTTGTTATTGGCTTCTTTTAAATTATTTTCAGCATAGCAAAAACAATAGAACGATATCAGAAAAGAGTGAAAGAAATTGGGATTAATCACAAAGGAGATGCTAATTCTCAGGTAATCTTTCATTTCTTTTTATGATTAAAATTAATCCTCATTCACATTTTGGATTTTACAAAGGATGAATATGTTCTTTTACTTTCTTTTTTTTTCACGGATGAATATGTTCTTTTTTTTGGATTTTACAAAGGATGAATATGTTCTTTTACTTTCTTTTTTTTTCACGGATGAATATGTTCTTTTACTATATATATGTTACTTTTGTGGTGTGTTTTAACAGCAAGCAAGAGATGAAACACATGGCTTGACAAAAAGGATTGAACAGCTAGAGACATCTAAACGGTTTGAAACTCATGGATCTTATTTAGAGAAATTTATATATATTTTGTATGGATTTTATAGACACTGTAGTAAACATATTTTGATTGTAAAATAATTGCAGAAAAATGCTTGGAGAAGGCATTGATACATGTTCTATTGAGGAGCTGCAACAATTAGAGAATCAGTTGGAGCGAAGCTTAACCAGGATAAGAGCCAAAAAGGTATTATTTACAAAAAAATTTCTTTTTGGAAACAGGTATTATTTACAATTAAGATCTCATTATATCACTCTAAATGTTCATATATATATGAAAACATTCATTTTATTCATGCATATAGAGACTCAGTTTCAAATGATAAATGAATTAGGGTTTTTAGCCATTTTTGATAATATGTAGTGTTGATGATGACATACTGTATCTTGTGTTATATGTACATATCTTTGCTTTTCTATATAAAATGATCTTACTCAACAAATTTTAGCTAAACCAAAATTCAAGTTTGTTAAATGATCTTACTCAACAAATTTTAGCTAAACCAAAATTCAAGTTTGTTGGTACGTTGTAAGAAAATCATTGTTATTTGGAATAATTATGACAAACGTTATTCTAGTATATAATATTATATAATATATGGTTTATTCATAAAACTAAGTTTAAAGTGGGAATTTGCTTACGTCTGTCTCATGTATATTTAATTATTTTCAGTACCAATTATTCCGTGCAGAAATTGAGAAATTGAAGGAAGAGGTAAAACAAAATTCATATTTTTATACTTTTTTTTGACCTCCTGAGCCCAGACCTTCCAAGAAAATCTCTCCTCATAACTAATCTCAAACTAAACTACTTCTGAAATCAATGTATCAACTGTTCTGTTGTTATATATTTTCTCTAAAAAAAAACCAAAGTGTTACCAATAAATTCTGAACATAGTGTTTTAATGTTGATGTTGTTCTTTAATATCATTATTTCAGTGGTTGCCATTGAAGTGTTTCTCCAGCAAACATGGGTACAATCTCTCCAAAGGGGAAGCTGAAAACATCTGGAACCTTCCAAGGAGATTTCTTGAGTGTGATCTTTGATGTGTTTCTTGGGAGGCCATAGAAATCAGGTCCATTGAAGCTTGTAAAACCTTCCAACTTGTCAAGCGCACCCGCCTGAATGTTTAATGAAGTAAAAGCTATGAACATAAGGAACATCTCAAACAGGGCAAGTAGTTACATACAAGGTTTTACCTCATCAAAGACCTTGGCGTATAAGGACAAGGCTATAGGAGCACTGTAAATACCAGCACATCCACATGATGATTCTTTTCTAGTTCTTTCATGTGGAGCACTATCTGTGCCTAGGAAGAATTTCTTGCTTCCACTAGTTACAGCTTTCACAATGGCTTCTCCTGTACAATGACCTTCAGAAAGCTGCTGAAAGACATGAAATTTTAAGGTTCTTTAAAGAAAATGAAGGCCGAACATACGGTGTATTTCTCTTTTGAGAACGGGAAGACAGTAGTTGTGAGGTTGTAGTCCACCTTGGAATAGGGCATTTCTGTTGAGGAGGAGATGTTGTGGAGTGACTGTTGCACCCACAGTACCTATACTCAACTAAAAAGGTGAGAGCTTGACAGATTCATAGAAACCAGAAGGGAAATGAACGATCAGATAATTACAGAACCTTCTTTGCAAGATTCAACAAACTTCACAGCATCCATGGTAGTGATGTGTTCCATCACTATCTTCAGCTGTGGAAGCCGTTGGATTAGAGGCTGCAGAACTGTCTCAATGAAGATTTTCTCACGGTCAAAGACATCAATACTCGGATCTGTGACCTCCCCATGAACCTAATCAAAACATTCCTCAGACAAGACAGTCTAAAAGAGAGAAATCCATGTCTGGTGAGCTGTGTGATATAGTTACCAGCAAAGGCATGTTTTGTTTGACCATTTCTTCCAGCACTGGTAAGCATTTTCCAAAAAGGTCAGTGACACCATCTTGAGAGTTTGTTGTTGCTCCAGCAGGGTATAACTTCACCGCATAAACCACACGACTTTCCCCTAAAACAAACACATATATATGCCCAAACATAAATCGTCGCAAGTAGAATCTCAATTTGAAAGATGGAGATGCATCTGACTACTTGCAACATGATGGAGAAACAATGGCACATGTACTACTTACTAGCAAGCTTGATCTCATCAGGTTGAGTTTTGTCGGTCAAATAAAGTGTCATAAGTGGATCAAAGCTGCTTCCATCTGGCAAGGATTTCATGATAGATTCCCGGTAACTAATGGCAGCTGCAGTGGTTGTAACAGGCGGTGGCAGCTGCAGTGGTTGTAACAGGCGGCTTCAGATTCGGCATTACAATCGCTCTCTTAAAAGTACTCGCACTACACACATTTACTCACACCATTAAACATTATGTACAAAACAAACATCAAACTATACAGAACAAACAACAATGGTTCCATAAAAAATTCATACAGCTGCAGAACCAAAACAAAACAAATCCAGGAAAGAGAAGAGGATGAAGATATATGACCTGTGGGGAACAACGGCATGAAGAAGATCACCGTCGCGAAGATGAAGATGCCAATCATCAGGTTGAGGAAGAAGATCACCGTCGCGAAGATGAAGATGCCAATCATCAGGTTGAGTGATTGTGAGTTCCATTCTTACAGCTCTTGCCTTCACTGTCTTACAAGATCTGTCAAACTTGAGCTTCTGAGATCCAAATCCCTAAATACAGAATATATATTAGGCTGTCACAATATATTACAGCTTTGGCAGACGCAGATGGACAACGATATACTTCTTGATTAAATAAGATTTGGGGTAAACAAAACACAGAACAAGAGTGAATAAGACACAGTACATACGGTACAAGGAGAAACCAAAGTCTTTATCATCTCAAGGCTTTGCAAGATTTACCTGTGAAAAGGAAATCAATTTAAGACATTCAACGAAACGTCTGTCAAATGTAAAACGTATACAAGGGATAAATTTGTTTCATTGTATAGAATTGGCCAAACATTCCGGTGAAGGTAACGAAGAGGAAGAAAGGTCATTACTGAGTTAACGAATCGAGTCAGACCGATTCGTTCCTTCTTTCACGCCGCCACTACCCTTTTTCCCTTTTCAGATTAAAAATGAAAGCTTTATTAGCCTGTTCTGGTGTTTCCTAATTTTTTTAAAAAACCCAGATTTAATTTGGACGAAGAACCCTAAAAGTGTTTTTTACTAATCAATTATTGGGATTTCATGACTTTTCCCCCCAATATTATGATATAAAATAAGAGAAATAGATCCCAAATGGTAAGTATTGATTCGTCAACACTTCTTAATCCTTCAAAAAAAGTCATAATCACTTGACTTATATTTTATTTATGTTTTTAATTTTCCTCTACATCCATCCTTCATGAACATCCATGTGTCCTAGGTTCTTATCAAAAGTCCAAGATGCTTTTATCCCTCAGGTAATCTAAAATCTTCCTGTAACCACAATTCAAAAAAAATATCAGACAATCTCAAAAGAATGAGTGCAAACACTAGTTTTTCCTTGTTGTTCTCGATCGACCTCCTGAGCCCAGACCTTCCAAGAAAATCTCTCCTCATAACTAATCTCAAACTAAACTACTTCTAAAATCAATGTATCAACTGTTCTGTTGTTATATATTTTCTCCGAAAAAAACCAAAGTGTTACCAATAAATTCTGAACATAGTGTTTTAATGTTGTTCTTTAATATCATTATTTCAATGGTTGCCATTGAAGTGTTTCTCCAGCAAACATGGGTACAATCTCTCCAAAGGGGAAGCTGAAAACATCTGGAACTTCTCCAGCAAACATGGGTACAATCTCTCCAAAGGGGAAGCTGAAAACATCTGGAACCTTCCAAGGAGATTTCTTCAGTGTGATCTTTGATGAATTTCTTGGGAGGCCATAGAAATCAGGTCCATTGAAGCTTGTAAAACCTTCCAACTTGTCAAGCGCACCCGCCTGAATGTTTAATGAAGTAAAAGCTATGAACATAAGGAACATCTCAAACAGGGCAAGTAGTTACATACAAGGTTTTACCTCATCAAAGACCTTGGCGTATAAGGACAAGGCTATAGGAGCACTGTAAATACCAGCGCATCCACATGATGATTCTTTTCTAGTCCTTTCATGTGGAGCACTATCTGTGCCTAGGAAGAATTTCTTGCTCCCACTAGTTACAGCTTTAACAATGGCTTCTCCTGTACAATGACCTTCAGAAAGCTGCTGAAAAAAATGAAATCTTAATGTTCTTTTAAGGAATGTGAAGACGTAACATACGGTGTATTTCTCTTTTGAGAACGGGAAGACAGTAGTTGTGAGGTTGTAGTCCACCTTGGAAAAGAGCATTTCTGTTGAGAAGAAGATGTTGTGGAGTTACTGTTGCACCCACAGAACCTATACTCAACTAAAAGGGTGAGAGCTTGATACATTCATAAAACCCCAAAAGGAAAATGAATGATAAGGTAGTCACAAAACCTTCTTTGCAAGATTCAACAAACTTCACAGCATCCATGGTAGTGATGTGTTCCATCACTACTTTCAGCTGTGGAAGGCGTTGGATTAGAGGCTGCAGAACTGTCTCAATGAAGATTTTCTCGCGGTCGAAGACATCAATACTCGGATCTGTAACTTCCCCATGAACCTAATCAAAACATTCCTCAGACAAGACAGTCTAAAAGACAGACAATCCATGTCTAGCGAGCTCTGTCATTCACTTACCAGCAAAGGCATATTTTGTTTGACCATTTCTTCTAGAACCGGTAAGCATTTTCCAAAAAGGTCAGTGACACCATCTTGAGAGTTCGTTGTCGCTCCAGCAGGGTATAACTTCACCGCATAAACCACACCACTTTCCCCTAAAACACATCGCAAGTAGAATCTCAATTTGAAAGATGGAGATGCATCTGACGACTTGCAACATGATGTACTACTTACTTGCAAGCCTGATCTCTTCGGGTTGAGTTTTGTCTGTCAAATAAAGTGTCATAAGTGGATCAAAGGTGCTTCCATTTGGCAAGGATTTCATGATAGATTCCCGGTAACTAATGGCAGCTGCAGTGGTTGTAACAGGCGGTGGCAGCTGCAGTGGTTGTAACAGGCGGCTTCAGATTCGGCATTACAATCGCTCTCTTAAAAGAACTCGCACTACACATTTACGCACACCATTAAACATCATGTACAAAAACAAACCTCAAAGTATACAGATCAAACAACAATGGTTCCATAATAAATTCATACAGCTGCAGAACCAAAACAAAACAACCCAGGAAAGAGAAGAGGATGAAGATATATGACCTGTGGGGAACAACACCGTGAAGAAGATCACCGTCGCGAAGATGAAGATGCCAATCATCAGGTTGAGGAAGAAGATCACCGTCGCGAAGATGAAGATGCCAATCATCAGGTTGAGTAATTGTGAGTTCCATTCTTACAGCTCTTGGCTTCACTTTCTTACAAGATCTGTCAAACTTGAGCTTCTGAGATCCAAATCCCTAAATACAGGAATATATATTAGGCTGTCACAATATATTACAGCTTTGGCAGACGCACATGGAGAACGATATACTTCTTGATTAAATAAAATTTGGGGTAAACAAAACACAGTACAAGAGTGAATAAGACACAGTACATACGGTACAAGGAGAAACCAAAGTCTTTATCATCTCAAGGCTTTGCAAGATTCACCTGTGAAAGGGAAATCAATTTAAGACATTCAACGAAACGTCCCTCAAATGTAAAACGTATACAAGGGATAAATTTGTTTCGATGTATAGAATTGGCCAAACATTCCGGCGAAGGTAACGAAGAGGAAGAAAGGTCATTACTGAGTTAACGAATCGAGTCAGACCGATTCGTTCCTTCTTTCACGCCGCCACTACCCTTTTTCCCTTTTCAGATTAAAAATGACAGCTTTATTAGTCTGTTCTGGTGTTTTCCTAATTTTTTTTGAAAACCCAGATTTAATTCGGACGAAGAACCCTAAAAGTGTTTTTTACTAATCATTATTGGGATTTGACGACTTTTTTCCTCCCAATATTATGATATAAAATAAGAGAAATAGATCCCAAATGGTAAATATTGATTCGTCAAGACCTCTTAATCCTTCAAAAGTCATAATCACTTGACCTGGCTATATTTTATATATGTTTTTACCTTTCCTCTTCATCCTTCATGAACATCCATGTGTCCTAGGTTCTTACCAAAAGTCCAAGATGCTTTTATCCCTCAGGTAATCTAAAATCTTCCTGTAACCACAATTCAAAAAAAAATATCAGACAATCTCAAAAGAATGAGTGCAAACACTAGTTTTTCCTTGTTGTTCTCGATCAAAAAAAATATCAGACAATCTCAAAAGAATGAGTGCAAACACTAGTTTTTCCTTGTTGTTCTCGATCATCCTCTGTTTTGTCCTTACAAGCAAAACATGTCTTGTGTTTATCTCTGCACAATCTCAACAGTGCTTAGACGAAGGATCTTTCAGTCCAAACAGCAGTTTTAACAACAACCGTCTCCTTCTTCTCTCTTCTCTTCCCTCTAACGTCACTTCTCAAAAGAACTTCTTCTTCAATGCTTCTTTAGGTCAAGATCCAGACAGAGTCTATGCTCTAGCGATGTGTATTCCTGATTCAAAAATCTTCTTCAATGCTTCTTTAGGTCAAGATCCAGACAGAGTCTATGCTCTAGCGATGTGTATTCCTGATTCAAAAACAGAGGATTGCTCAAACTGCGTCAAGACCACTTCAGACGGACTTATCAAGAACTGTCCAAAAAATACACAAGCTTTTCAGTGGTCAAATGGTACAAAAACTCTCTGTTTCGTACGTTACTCAAACCGTTCTTTCTTTGGCTCGGCTGATATGGATCCGCGTCAAATTCTCCCCAACGTTACAGATATAAAATCGAGTTTAAACGACTTTGATAATATTTGGCAAGATTTAATGCTTCAAATGGTGGATTTAGCTTCATCTAAGCACTATGAAGCTCAGATTAGACCCTTGACCACAACAAATTCTAAAGATACGATGAGGATTTACACAATTATGCAGTGTACTTCTGTTATAACTAGTGTTAATTGCAACACTTGTTTGCGAAACAACGTTGGGGATTATCAGAATTGTTGCCGTGGTAAACAAGGAGGGATTGTTACTCGTCCCAATTGCTTTTTCCGGTGGGAATTTTATCCTTTTTATGGAGCTTTTAGTAACATTTCACCTCCGGGAAAGAAAGGTAAAAGAGAGAGGCCAATTCAAGATTTTTAATGCTCTGTTTTTTTGTCATCCTCATTATCTTATTGATATCTCTCTCTAGATTCTCCAATGGTGAAAATATTTGTTCCAATCGCTGCATCTTTACTGGTTCTAACAATCGCCGGTTGTGTTCTTTGGAAGAAGAAGTTCAGATCTAGAGAGACTTATCAAGATATTGATAGTAAGTTTCTTGATTTGTTTGTAACAGTTTATACCAAAATCAAGATTTAATGTTTCTTTCTTTTGTATGTAGTTCCAGAAATTGATGCTATGTCTTCATTGAGGTTCGAGTTCCGTACTATTCAAGCTGCAACAAGTGACTTCCCCAAGGAGAATAAACTCGGGGAAGGTGGTTTTGGTCCAGTGTACAAGGTGAAAACCCCAGTTTTGGTTTTAATCCTTTTTCGTGGATATGGAATAATACTTTCTCATTGACAATGTGAAGGGGAAGCTTCAAAATGGTCAAGAAATAGCAGTGAAGAGATTAGCCATAAGTTCAGGACAAGGAGAAGAAGAATTCAAGAACGAGGTTCTGTTATTATCTAAGCTTCAACATAGAAATCTAGTTAAGCTTTTAGGTTTTTGCTTAAAAGGCGACGAGAAGCTTCTCATTTACGAGTATGTTCCAAATTCAAGCCTTGATCATTTCATATTTGAGAGAGCTTCATCAAAACCAGAGCAATTCGAGTCTTTGAGAGCTAGTTGGAGCACTCGGTTCAACATTATCATCAACATAGCTAGAGGGATTCTCTATCTTCATGAAGATTCTCGTCTCAAGATCATTCTTGAACTCTAGTTTTTATACATCAACATTCTCATTCTGCAGCGGGTATATGGCACCGGAGTACATAGGACAAGGACGATTTTCGGTTAAAACCGATGTTTACAGTTTCGGTGTAATGGTTCTTGAGATCATATGTGGCCAGAAGAACAATAGCTTTCAGCCAAATGGTGTATCTTTTCATGTAAGTAACCTTGACTCCACTAACTTGACCAACAAGTCAATTGTTCACTGATTTTATAAAACAAACCGGTTTAGGTCTGGACAAAGTGGCGTGCGGATCGAGCACTGGACATTGTAGATCCAGTGATGACAAAGAATGTATCAAGAAACGAGATAATGAAATGCATAAAAATAGGACTCTTATGTGTTCAAGAGAGTGTGATGAAAAGACCAAACATGAACTCAGTTGTTCATTGGCTCACCAGTAACTCTCTGACTCTTCCGGTTCCATCAACACCTGCGTATGCTATCCACTACCAGGACTCTAGTGAAGCTTCTCGAGTTTCACAGGCCGAGGTTTCTATCACTAAAGTTGAGCCACGGTGAATATTTGGTTTCATGAACTATTCTAAACTTTTTTTTTTTTTTTTTTTT
>CM071716.1:57519605-57530222 GCA_036630335.1 Physaria fendleri | reverse complement strand
AAAAACGTTTAGGTGTCATCGCCAGAATCACTCTCACGGACCATATTTACGAACATGCCATTATGATAAAACGTTTAGGTGTCATCGCCAGAATCACTCTCACGGACCATATTTACGAACATGCCATTATGATATAATTATTAGAATAATTATAAGTATATCATTACAAATAATATTTTATTAATTTTAAACTGATTAAAACAATCAATATTTTTAAGTTTTAGAAAAATATTTTTTTAATTAAATTTTAGTTAATTACGAAAATTATAAAATAAATTTTAAAAAAAACTTTTTGGAATTTTTAATTAATTTGCTACCTATTTATAAAATTTTGAATTAATACATATCTAATCAATATTTTTAAGTTTTAGAAAAATATTTTTTTAATTAAATTTTAGTTAATTACGAAAATTATAAAATAAATTTTAAAAAAAACTTTTTGGAATTTTTAATTAATTTGCTACCTATTTATAAAATTTTGAATTAATACATATCTCTACCTAAAAGTTTTTTCTCCCAGACACGTTTATCGAGAATGGTTAATAACCGGGCGAGCATCACACTTTGGGACTAAAGCTTACCAACTTTATTCTTCCTAGGTTCAAATTTTCGTCCTTTCTTTGCTATTTCGGGCAATTCGGAAGAACCCACTGGATAATACTTTTCCGGGAAAGTCAAATGAAGATTCCGAAACCGTACAACCGCCAAAGCCACCTCTCTGAACTCAACGGTGATGTCGGATTTTACTAAAAGCTTACCGTCTTCGAGGTAACCACAATTCGTCTCAGATCTAAACTTACGAAGATGAAGCATATGAGGAATCTCGCAGCCCCAACTGATTTCTGCTCTAGTTTGAGTTTGAACCTGTCCGTGTGTTAACACGAGAAATTTTTACTGTCTCCTCCTTGTTTCTTTAGAACAAGAGTGGAAGAACTTAGCTGTAATCTCTGCTTTTGCAAGATCTCTTCTTCTTTGATTGTGTTTGTAGGTAACTGATCTAAATATGAAGTTCACTGCTACACAAAAAGGAAAGAATATAGTCACGGATGTTGCTCCAGAAAAGCCAATAGTTCGTTTCAAAGCTCCTTCAGGAGACACTTCGAGGCTGATTCAAGAACACAAATTTACTCTAATAGGGAGAGTAACCAATTCAAGAACACAAATTTACTCTAATAGGGAGAGTAACCAATCCAACTGCTCAAAGGATGTGGTCCCTCATCCCTTTCCTCCCACAGACATGGAAAATCACTGGGAGAGCACATGGATCGGAACTGGGTCATGGAAAATTCATATTCCGTCTTGATAATGAAGATGATATGAAACAAGTCCTAGAAGATAGGCCATATCAATTTGCTCATTATATGGTGATCCTAGAGAAGTGGGAACCTAGCCTCTCAGAGAACTTTCCCTCTCAAATTCCATTTTGGATTCGAGTACATGGATTACCCCTACTATACCGCAGACCGGATGTTCTTCAAAAACTAGGAGAGAGGTTGGGACAATTCCATGAAGTCAAGGTTACTCCAGCTGTAGCCAAGGTAAGAGTCACCATAAATGCCCTGGAACCACTAGTAACGGAATCAATTGTCACCTTCGAAGATGGCACTGAGGGTACTGTTACGCTGGAACATGAGAAACTAAGGACCTACTGCACTCACTGCTATAGACTCTCTCATGGAGTAAGAAAGTGCCCACTCTTACCTGCTCGTGAAATCAACCAATCCCATAATCTGCAGAGTACAAGATACCAGATTCAGGGAAGTAGGAGACAAGGCACCTACTCAGATTATAACCACAATGCTGACTATAGACAGGACTCAGAGGAAACTCGTAGACCACCACATCATTCCTATAACAGGAAAAGAAATTATGAAGATATATCCTCGATGAGGACACCATCTGGCTATGCCCTGCACCAAAACTCTGTATCTAACCACCCGCAAAGAAGCTATCACTCAGCAAGATCAGAGAATGAAAGACCAAACTACGAAGCTAAAAGAGCTCGTAACAGTGCAACAGGAGGCTCAAGGCCAAGCTATAACTATCAGCGGAGATCAAGTCCTCCTAGACAAATGTGGTGCCAGAAACAAGAGCTCGTAACAGTGCAACAGGAGGCTCAAGGCCAAGCTATAACTATCAGCGGAGATCAAGTCCTCCTAGACAAATGTGGTGCCAGAAACTACCTGCGGTAGTACCCACAGAATCAAGCTCTGCAAGAACACCACAGAGAAACCTTCAACGGGACCTGAATACAAAAGACTACTCACCAAATCCTCCTAAATCTGTTGAAGAAATTGCAAATGAATTGAGAGAAGTACAAATCCAATACATTGTAGGAGCAGACCCGTCTGAAAGTGCAGCAAGACAAGTAAGGGTGGCACAATTTGAGGCTAGAGGAATGGTCGAAGCTACAGCCCAGAGACTCCATGACTCAGCAGTGCAAAAACTGCAAGACCATATGGAACTTAACCCTAATGCTAATCTGGACAAGGAAACTGTAGAACCTGAAAGGATGGTTCAGGTATCACCACCTCAGTCAGAAAGAGTCCCGGCCACTAGCAGGCTATCTTTACCAGATCACACAATTGAAGAGGTGGCCCCTTTAACCAAACGCAAAAGAGGAAGACCACCATTGAGCAGTCGACTCTCAACTCCCCAGACTTCTACTTTACCTGGAAGACTGTCAAAATTCCAGAGAATTGCAAACTCCCCCCGTAAGTCACTAAGTAAAGCTAGAGCATCAACAACTGGATTGAGGAAAAGTAAAGGTGAAGGGGTAAAAGCTAAGAAAGCAAATATCCCTACTGCAGGAAGCCGCAACAAGTCCTCCACCTCTCCTGCACTCTCACCAATTAATCTGGCAACTACTGGAACAGAAGCTGGGACTACAAACAAGCCTGATGGGTCGGTTTTTCAAAGACTGGCCCCACCTCTTCCTTAGCCATTCTTAGCTGGAATGTTTGTGGGCTGGGGAACCCTGCAATATTCCGGCGGCTAAAAAATCTGGTGAAGAAATATTCTCCAGACGTGGTGTTCCTCATGGAGACAAAACAGCAAGAAGAGTACTTAAAATCAAAGGCGGAATCATTGTTATATGAAAATCTATGTATCATAGCCCCACATGACACATGTGGAGGTGGCCTTCTCCTTTTATGGAAGAAAGACATTGAACTGGAAGTTATAAACTCTTGTCAACACTACATAGATACTTCTATTCGCTTTAAAAGCAGGAACTTTGTAGCAACTTTCTTGTATGGAGAGCCAAATAAACAAAACAGAAGAGAGCTCTGGCAGCAGATCACCTCTCTAGCTCAGATTCGAGATCAGCCTTGGTTTGTCACAGGAGATATGAACGAGATATTGGATAACTCGGAGAAGGTAGGAGGGCCACAAAGAGCAGAAGGAACTTTCATTGATTTCAGAACTTTTGTTTCTGAAAATGACTTGTATGATCTCAAACATTCGGGAGAAAGCCTGTCCTGGAGAGGCACACGCTATGAACATAATGTCTTATGTAGGCTTGACAGAGCAATGGCGAATAGTGAATGGAAATCTCTCTTCCCAAGCAGCTGGAGTGAGTACAAGAGCTTTGACTCATCGGACCATAGGCCCCTCCTCACGCACATAGACCCACAATAGAAGAAGGGAAAGAACTTGTTCCGCTTTGATAGGAACCTTAATGACAAACCTGAAATCACAAAGCTCTTACAGGCAGTTTGGACAAACAATCAAAACAAGAAGGTTGACAACCTACTAGCGGAAAGCAGGTGCAGAATTATCGAATGGAGTAAGCAAAATGTCAAAAACCACAGAGAGATCATTGACAAAACTTCCAAAGAACTGGATAAGGCCATGGCAGATCACTCTCAACCAGCCTCCACAATCAGGTCTCTACAACTGAAACTTGACGAAGCTCACAAAGCAGAAGAGGTGTACTGGCAACAACGGAGCAGGCAGATATGGCTCAAATTGGGTGACAACAACTCAAGCTATTTTCATGCAGCGACTAAAGGAAGGAGAGGTAGAAACAGGCTAACTGTAATGGAGAAGGACTCGGGTGAAAAGGTTTATGAGGAAGAGGATATAAGCAACCTGGTTTCACAATTCTATACTAGCTTATTCTCATCAACAAACCAGGGACGTGCAGATATTGTTTCAGAAGCCATCATGTGCTCAGTCTCCACAGCAACAAACAGAATGCAACCAATTCTTGGAGACCTAATCTCTGAGAACCAGTCAGCGTTTGTTCCGGGGAGGGCAATTTCGGATAACGTCATGATTACTCATGAGACATTACACTATCTAAAGAATTCAAAAGCTAAAATCCATGGCTCGATGGCTGTTAAGACGGATATGAGTAAAGCATACGACCGGATTGAATGGGATTTCCTTGAAGCAGTTCTACACAAGATGGGCTTTCATCTCACTTGGATAAATTGGATCCTGCAATGTGTTAAAACAGTCAGATATGAGTACCTTATAAACGGCAAGGCCAGGGGTAAAGTGACTCCAAGACGAGGACTCCGCCAAGGCGATCCCCTTTCGCCATACCTCTTCATACTATGCGGAGAAGTACTGTCGGGTTTGTGTAGGAAAGCACAAGAAGAGGGTACACTAACGGGACTGCGAGTGTCAAAAATGAGCCCAAGAGTTAATCATTTACTTTTTGCAGATGACACTATGTTCTTTTGTAGTGCCAAGGCCAAGAGCTGCAAGGAGCTTCGAAGTATCTTGAAAAAATATGAAGAGGCTTCAGGACAGAAAATCAATGAAGGTAAATCTTCTATCACTTTCTCAGCGAAAGCACCAACAGACCAACGAGAAACTGCTAAGAGAATCTTAGGAATACATAAAGAGGGTGGTGTGGGAAAGTACCTAGGCCTACCGGAACTCTTTGGACGCAAAAAGAAAGACCTCTTCACCTCAATAGTGGACAGGATAAGGCAAAAAACATTGAGCTGGTCTACCAAACGCCTCTCAGGAGCTGGAAAGTTCACAATGCTAAAATCAGTACTTTCATCCATCCCTACTTATGCTATGATGTGCTTCAAACTCCCAAAGAACTTAATGAAAAGAATCCAGTCTTGTCTTACAAGATTCTGGTGGGACACAAACAAAGGGGAAAGAAAGATGTGTTGGGTATCATGGAAGAAACTGGCTAAAGGCAAACAAGATGGAGGATTGGGGTTCCGAGACGTTGAGGATTTTAATGATGCTTTACTGGCCAAGTTAAGTTGGCGAATTCTAAACAACCCTCAGAATTTACTTTCAAGAGTGCTTCTAGGCAAATACGTACAGGACGCAGACTTTCTTAGCGTCAGGCCGAGTTCGTCCTGCTCTCATGGGTGGAGAAGCATCCTAAACGGAAGAGATACGCTGAACCTGCACATTCGAAAAGTTATAGAAGATGGAAAAAGCACTAGAATCTGGAAGGATCCCTGGTTAACTTTTGGTAACAACAGTACCCCAATAGGACCAGCACCGTTAGGAAAAGAGGATCTAATGGTTGCAGAGCTGACTGACGATCAAACAAAAGACTGGAACATTCATAAGATCAAACAGATTGTACCTGAATGGGAGCAAGAAATCAAATTCATCAAACCCAGTAAAACAGCCGCAAAGGATACGTATTTATGGACAAAAACTGGAGATGGTTGCTACTCAACAAAATCAGGATATGGCTATGGCTACGGCAAAGAGCTCACAGGATAATCATGAACATAACAACTCGACGGTGAAAAGCCCTTTCTCATGGATTCAAGATGTCTGGGCAAAACATATCTCTCTGGGCAAAACATATCTCTCCCAAGCTCAAGATTTTTCTTTGGAAAATTCTACAGAAAGCTCTCCCTATTGGAGAAAATTTGGGATCAAGAGGATTGTCCCAATTTCAGAGATGCCCTAGGTGTAATGAATCAGAAACCACTTATCATGCTTTCTTTGATTGTATCTTTGCGAAAGATGTTTGGTTTTTGGCTCCTTTTAACAGATCAGAAACCACTTATCATGCTTTCTTTGATTGTATCTTTGCGAAAGATGTTTGGTTTTTGGCTCCTTTTAACAGGAAGGAGGACTTCAAGGATATAACAACGTTTCAAGACGCTATGCTCTTAGCAAAGACACTAACCCCTTTACCACCAACTGGAATTGCAAAAGGAGACCTATTCACATGGATTTGTTGGAGTATATGGAAAGGACGAAACCAACTTCTATTTGAGAAGAAACAGGGCAGTGCTAAGGATTGTATTACTTGGGCAGTGAAGATGGCCTCTGAATGGGAACTAGCACAGGAAAGTATCAAGCCAACACAACCCTTATGCCGTACCCCCAAGAACAGCCCCAAACCAAGATCTCAACTCAAAATAAATACAGATGCTGCTTGGAAACAGGAAAAAAACAGAGCAGGACTAGGCTGGGTTTTAAGTTCAGATGAAAGGACTATAGCAAGTGGAACAATGGCTGTAACTCATGTTGACTCAACATTAAAGGCAGAAGCACTGGGCGTTCTCCTGGGAGTAAGCATCGCGAAATCAAGAAATCTGCTAAAGGTTTCCATTCTATCGGACTCCTTAACCACCATTCAACTCACGGACCTTATTTACGAACATGCCATTGTGATTTAATTATTAGAGTAATTATAAACTATATCATTACAAATATTATTTTATTAATTTAAAAGTTGCAAACTTATTTGCCCACGAAATTGAAAGTATTATGATATGTCAATAGTTCGTGGATAGGTAAATAAGTTATTTTCACTTCGTATATTTGTAAACTATATCATTACAAATATTATTTAACATCTATAATACAATTAAATCCGCGTTGTAAACTATATCATTACAAATATTATTTAACATCTATAATACAATTAAATCCGCGCATGATGCGGGGTATCATCTAGTATAAATTATTAGGTTTGAGTTTGATATATTTAGATAGATCGAAATCAGATGTAAGATATTTCTACCTACAACATTTATTTTAAAATTTAAATATAATAATTTAAATATTAAAATAAGCATAACTCTTATATTTACATAATGTTGTAGTTATATTATTATCTATCAAGATTTTAAAATTTAAAAAAGAAAAAAAAAAGACATGTAACTAGACAAACCAAAAACCCACATGTAACCGATATCATACATACATACATACATAGACAATTCCTCACTTTTTGCCCCGAAATGAGGAATCCTTGTTCCACCGTTCATATGCATGTGTCTGTCCTTGTTCCACCGTTCATATGCATGTGTCTGTTCTCTGTTTTTTTTTTTTCTACAAAAGAAATTCAAGATCGTGAGTTCTACATAACTAGTAACAAGGTCAAACTACTCTTATATGATAACTTGAAATGACTATCCCTTATTAGTCTTCCTACCAGTATATATCAAATTCACTCTAATCTGTTTATTGTCTTCAACTGTTTTCTTTTTTTTCTTCATATTTAAATCAAAAATAGACAGCAAATGCCTTTATGTAACACTTACTTCAAACCTTCAAACTTAAATCAAAAATAGACAGCAAATGCCTTTATGTAACACTTACTTCAAACCACCTTCATGAATCATTTCAAAAACACAACCCATTAAACTCGATCTACCCCATGTGCCTTCACATGCATTCCAATCAAACACCTACTTAAAATTATTATTTTCCATTAAAGCATTCTTCTTAACATCAAAATTATAATCACCCACTTCTAACTTCAACACATTCACAAAGCTATGGATCTTTACAAAAGCAAAACAACAACCACAATTGCTTTCTCGTGTCTCCTCTTCGTCTCTTCATTCTACACAATCTCCACTGCAAAATCAGACACTAATCCACTCTCTTATCAACTTCTTATGTTCACTGCCTTCGTTGTAGCCGTAGTCTTGTCGCTTTTAATACTTGTCACCGCGGCACGAGCCACCATGGTCGCGTGGATAATGGTTCTCGTTCTGTTGGCGTTCTCGGGTACACGTCGACGTGTTCTTGCACGGAGAGGGAAAACTATCACAGCGGATGTAGCTATGTGTTTGTTCAGATCTGTTTAGAGAGTCAGATCCTCGCGGTTAGTCTCATGATTGTTTGTTCGTTCGTTGTTACTTGTTAGAGAGAATCATTCATATCAATTTTGTATATAACAGAAATATATATGTACCTGTCTGTGAATTTCCCTTTCTATTAATTACACGGAATTAAATTTTTATTATATATATATATATGCTATTATGTTCATTACATTATTTTGTAGTTATAAAAATATCATCTATTAACTTATAAAACAATTATAAATAGGTATGAAAAATTAGTCTTTTTATTTCGTGGAAACCATCATCAATCTTTGTTTCTAGCGACACCAGGCCCGGATCGGAAATTTTGGAGGCCTAAAGCAATTTGAGAAAAATGTGGCCTAAAATTTTTTTTTTATGACAATTTATTAATGCTAATACAGTAAAAAAAAATTTATTAATGCTAATACAGTAAAAAAAATTTATTAATGCTAATACAGTAAAAAAAATTTTTATGACAATTTATATACTAAGAACATATCATTTGCGAATAATGAAAAAATAATTTGCTACTTTACTTATATGGATAAAACATTTACCTCAGCCCAAAAAAAACATTTACCCTTTTTTGATAAAAAAAAAAAAAAGAAGACATTTACTTTACGTGACAATGGGACCTAGAATATCTGAGAAGACGATTATCTATGACAAAAAAAGGAAATATAGTCAAAATGATTTATTAAAATAATAGGTTCTACAACTTGAACTGCTCTCCTTAGGCAAGTTTCATAACTATTCTACCACTGCACTACAAAGGTTTTAGTTGTTATGAGGCCCCAAAATCTGTTAATATTCTGAGGCCTAAAGCGACTGCTTAACTTGCCTTAGGATAGAGCCGGCCTTGAGCGACACCAACTTGTATTAGAACCAAAAATATCTTAGGATATCATTGTGAGTCCTGGGCCGTGGCATAATTTACATAAGGCATCGTTTAGGATTTTTGGATTCCAAATTTTGAAAATTTAATATTATATATAATTTTTTTTTTTTGTAAAATAGACACTAAATTATGTTTGTAATCTAGTGGTTAGAATAATTTAATTCTAACACAAATACCAGAGTTCAATCCTTATTGAACGCATATGCTTTTTTTTTTGGATTTTTTTTAAAGAGATTCCAAATTTTTGGTTTCGCTTGGAGTCCCTACTTGAACCGGTTTTGATTATTGTTAAAGCGCTAAGCTAAGACCAAAAAAAATATTCTAAAAACAAAATATTAATCCAAAATTATTCTTCAAAAAAAATCAAGGAAGTAAAACCTAAAACGGTTTATAAAAAGCCATTAATATTTTCTGTTTTTGAATGCTGAAAATTTGTATGCCTTTTCTCAAAAAGAGATTACATAAATTTAAAGAGAAAAAAGGGTTTGAAAGAAACTTAGATAAGAAATAGTCTTGAATGACAAAGAAATAAAGATAGTAGGACTCTTTTTAGTTTTTATGCCCCCAAAACTGACTTATCCTATTTTCATTACTCTTTTTGGACTAAAATTAAAGTCAAATTTTTAGTCCTACTTGATTTCTCAATTACGCTTAAATGTGAGTGAGCATTCAAAAGGTAACACCCCTAATAAACTTGTGTGTGATCTCCTTATACAAAATCTGTTGGAGCCCATTAAATACTTTTTTGGAGAATTTATCATTCTCTTTAATCAATTTTTGGATAAGATCAAGTGATGCATTGTATCGGTTTATCTTTATTGCTCATGGTATTGATATCAGTAACGGACTTGGGACTACAAAACAAATGCAAGTAAAACAGTCTTAATTATCTCAATACCTAAAACTGTCTTGGAGAACGTATAAATTTTTTTATTTGCTCTGAAGGATTAGACTGAATCTAGTTTGTACCAATTATATATGTTTAAATTGTATTGAAGTATGTGAGAAGACTGCATAGAAACATGTACTTATTTAATAGCAGAATTATATGATTAATGTATTTTTTTTTGAAGTATGTGAGAAGACTGCATAGAAACATGTACTTATTTAATAGCAGAATTATATGATTAATGTATTTTTTTTATATAAACGAGTTCCATACATTAAACTTAAATTTGTCCCAGATGAAAAATTCCTCAAAACATTTTATGGAGAATAATTCGAATTGTGATATAGACATCTTTTTTTTTTTGGACTTGAAGTTGCGGTATGATTTGGCAAATTAGATATCTTTGAGGTTTTCTTTTATATTCTGATCATGTTTGAGTGTATATTTTTTGCCAAAATGGATGGAGGAAGAGACGAATAACTACAGAGTGAAAATGGATCTTAAGATATCAATTATTTTGTGATGTGATTCTTTGGACTTTGGGTGTAAACTCGTTTGACTTTAGGCTAATATCAGTTTACCCGATCTAAGTGGGCTTTTGTCCCTACGTACGAGGGTACTTGATGTTTTATCAGTTCTTGTTCTTGGGCCGTCCAGACAGAGATAATACAAAAGGCGAGCATCGTATTACAGCTTTGTTGAATAACTTTGATGCAGAATTGTGATTGAGCTTGAACTTGGATGAATCAAACTTGTAAATCAACACCAATCGATTCCGAAACGTA
>CM071716.1:57406361-57417762 GCA_036630335.1 Physaria fendleri | reverse complement strand
CTGATTTTACAACAACCATAGTCAAAGTTTTTAAAACCTGCAAAAAAACACACAACTTAACAAGCAAATACAATTACAAATATATGATCAAAAAAACTGCAGCTTGGAGTCTTGAGCTTGAACCCGGTTTTCCCTTCCCTTGAACCCGGTTTTCCCTTCCCTCCAGAACACAAGCCTGTAAATTTGAACCAAGGACTAAACAGGGAGACAGAACCAAAGAGATATAACAAAAGGAAAGGTGAAGATGCTTAGCTTTTGCTCCTGGGAACAGTAAAAACTGAGTCCCAAAAGAAAGATGCTTAGCTTTTGCTCCTGGGAACAGTAAAAACTGAGTCCCAAGAGACTGAGATGCTAGCAAAAGCCATTGTTTGAAATTATCCTTTTGGTCCTTAGTTGCAGCAGCCACCAAAGTTAACAAGATATTATATCTGATAGTAATCCACACCTGCCAGTTACAGTGGAGTGAATTGAACTCGCAAAAAGGTTTTAAGTGATACTTCAAAGGGGGAATAAGATGCTTATCTTTTGCCCTTGGGTTTATCAGTAAAACACTGATTCCCAAGAGACTAAGAAGAGTTGAGAGCAGAAGAGGTATTATAACTTCTTGCATCCATCCAAATTTGTTTCCCTTCTAGATACGAGATAACACCTGCATCCCGAAGAGAAAGCAGTCTATTGCATATCGTTTTATCAATCCACTTTACCACCAGATTCACTGATCGCCGTTGATTATTATGCTTACGGTCGTTGCGTTCCCTCCAAAGATAGTAAACTGTGGCTTGAAAGGCGTATCTTGCTAAAAAGGTTCTGGTTTTACTGCCTTGAGAAGAGGTCAAAACCTCCAAAATGGAGTTCCAGACAACTGAATAAGAACTACCCAAGAACCTTTGCATAAGCTGGCTCCAAACAGCTGCAGAAAAGCAACAAACAAAAAACAGATGGTCCCTGGTCTCTAAAAAGCAACAAACAAAAAACAGATGGTCCCTGGTCTCTACAGCTCTAGAACAGAGTAAGCACGTATCATCATAATCTCTGCACCAGTATTTAATGCGACTACCCACATCCAGACGATTCAGATTAGCCAACCAACATGTGAAAGAGAATTTGGGAGTATGGCTTGGGAACCAGACCGCATTATACCAGCTAACAATTTGGTGCTTCTGACGAATGAAGTTCCAAGTATCTGATGAAGAAAAGTTTTCCCTGAAAGAGTCACTACCAGCTCTCCAAAGGTGACGGTCAGAACCTGATTTAATTTGGGGTTTAAGGTTCTCCAGGATATCCTCAATTTGATTAAAAACACTTCTCCGATGTCGACGACGTCTATGAGTTTGAATAACACTCTGAACCGTTTGAAATTGAGTAATCCCCATGTCAATGAAACCCCTCTGGCCAACCAAATCAATAAGAATACCCCACTCTGAACCGTTTGAAATTGAGTAATCCCCATGTCAATGAAACCCCTCTGGCCAACCAAATCAATAAGAATACCCATACTAGACCAAGAGTCATACCAGAATGAAGCAATATTACCACTTTTTACCTCGACCTTATAGAGATCTCTAGCCACTTCCCGATACTTAAGGAGCTTTCTCCACATCCAAGAACCTTGTGAAGTTGAGTCAGAAATAGACCAAAATGAGCGATCCTTGATCAAATAATGCCAAATCCAAGACACCCAAAGAGAGTTTTGCCTAGATATAATTCTCCAAATAAGTTTCAAGCAGCTGACTTTGTTAACATCCACTAAACTTCGAATGCCCAATCCACCCTCTTTCTTTGGTTTAGTAATCTCTAACCAAGAAACCTTAGACTTGTGATGGTTCATATCCGGACCAGACCAAAGGAAGGCAGAGCAAGTACTTTCTATGTCCTGTATAACACCTTTAGGAATCCTAAAAGCACTTAACCAGAAAATTTGTGAGCCCAGATATGACAGATTTGAGCAAAAGAGTTCTACCAGCATAAGACAAGAATCGGACCTTCCAAGAACTGATCTTCTTATTTATCTTCTCTACCAGCGGCTGCAGATCATTTTTCGATAAAGATTTAGAATAAGAGGCAGACCTAAATATCTCACTGGAAGAGATCCTTTTTTAAACCCAAACCGTTGATGAATCTGGTCCCTCGTTCCGCTATCAACACCTGCCAGGAACGTTGTAGTTTTTTCCAAAGAAATATTCAAGCCTGAACACTTTGCAAAGTTATGAAAAACTTCAACTACACCTTCAACAGAATTATAATTCCCTTCAACAAAAACCATAACATCGTCCGCGAAGCAGAGATGAGTTAATCCTAGAACTTCACAATGAGGATGATAGCCAAACAATTTACGCTTCCCCGCATCATCAATCATCAAGGATAGAACATTGATGCATATTACAAAAAGAAAGGGGGAAAGAGAGCAGCCTTGCCTTAAGCCTCTTGTGCTACCAAAATGACCTGCCAACTCTCCATTTATTTGAACTGAGAAAGAGGCCGTGGTAACACATTGTCTGATCCAATGAGTTTTGACTAATTCTGTGGCAAGCAAAACATTTTCCATTAAAAGCCGATTCTTGACAAAAGCCGACTGATTCTGAGAAACCATAGGAGGCAGAAGACCCTTCAACCGATTCGCCAAAATTTTAGAGATAACCTTGTAGAGCACATTACAGCAGGCTATTGGCCTATAGTCCTTCATTTCCTTAACATTTTCCTTCTTCGGGACAAGGGCTAAGATGGTAGCATTAACACTCTTGGGGAGAAACCCAGTGACAAAAAAAGAGCGAATAGCAATAAGGAAATCTTCTTTTATCAACGGCCAGGCAGCTTTAAAAAATTCTGCTGAATAACCGTCCGGCCCCGGACTTTTATTGTTCGGCAGACTAAATAGAATGGAAGTTACCTCATCATCAGTAACTGGTTTAACTAGAGACTCCCGTTGAAACTCAGAACACCGAAACCCCAACAACTGCTCCATGTTTTCCGAGGACATAGCTTCAATAGTTGGCTTTTGGTTTAGAAAATTTTCAAAAAAATTGACAGCAGCCATCTTAATATCTCCTGGAGAAGTATAGACTAGATCATCTTGATGAATTTCACCAATGTTATTTTTGATGTGCCTCTGAATCACAGCATTGTGGAAATACTTGTTATTGCCATCCCCAATTTTAAGCCAGTGGACTTTTGCCCTCTGACTTAGAAAGTCTTCTTCAAGTTTAGCTAAATTTTGCCATATATGAAAAGCGTCAATCTCTGCTGTTAAAGCCTGATCCGAAGGGTGAGCCATATTTTCTTGCTGCGTATAACAGAGTTTCTCATAGGCAACCTTGACCTTCTTAGTTATGTCACCAATTTCGTCTCTACTTAACTGACGAAGAAGTGGCTTAAGACCCTTAAGTTTCCGTGTTAGCCTGAATAAGGCTGAAGTAGAAAGATACAGAGAGTCCTTTGAACGCCAATAACTCTCCACCACTCCCAAAAAATTCCCAGATTTAGTTAAGGCATTCACAAACTTGAAAGGGGTACGCCTTTTTTCAGACGAATCCTCTTGAAGAATTATTCTACATCTCAAATGATCCGAACATCCCCCCGCATCAAAAACGCTAGAAGAATTTCTAAAAGCCATACACCAAGAGGGGTTTACCATGACTCTATCTAGTTTCCTGTATATAGTACCTTCTTTACGCTTATTACACCAGGTAAGCTTTGGGCCTAAGCTTGGCAGGTCCATGAGGGAACAGTAGTTGAAAATTTCCTGAAAATCTCTTGTGCTTGAGGAAATAGTATCAGTAGAATCCCCTAAATGATCATCCAGAGAAACAGTAGCATTAAAGTCGCCCATAATTATCCAAGGTTTGTTAGCAAAGAGACCAGAGTCATGGTGGGAGCCAAGATCACTCCATAATTCCTTTCTGTCTTTGCAAAAGTTTGAAGCGTATACGAAGGAACAGAAAAATTCTACAGACCGACCTGGGTACTTGACAGCACAAGTCATGATTTGAGAACTACAGAAAACTGGAGTCAAGCACACCTCATTGTTCCACAAAATCCAAATTCTCCCTAGTCGATGGTCTTGATAGTTATTCATGAAATTCCAACCTGGGCAAATGTTAGAAGCAATTCCAATCGCATTCTCCTCCAACACCCTAGTCTCCAAAATACAGCCAAATTTCAAATTAAAAGAGTTGATCCAATTCCGAATAACCAATTGCTTAGAGGCTTGGTTGAGACCTCGTATATTCCAAAAGAAACTCATTGTTGGCGACGTCGCCTACCTCTTTTTGGTTTCTCTTGCTGCACTTGTTCTAACAGTTTATCAGTTTCATTCTGTAACTTCTTATCCGAGCCTGAATGCTTATCAATACCAGGGTCAGAATCATAACCTGTGACAGTCTCAATTTCAGTATCCTCCACGTGATTAAGGGCAGCAAATCGGGTTTCCAAAACAAGAGGCTTAGTTTTGCTAACCAGCTGTGGACTTTTAATTGTGCGAGTAGGAGTTATCCAGTCCGGCTGTTGTGAACCCTCTTGATTCGAGTTTATATCCTGATTTACTTCCAGTCTCTTATCAAAAGTATCTGACTCATTCTGAATTCCATCTGTCTTCCCAGCACTCACTTGCAGACTCATTTGAGAACAATCCTTATCAATAGACAAACCAGTTGAAACCACATCCTTTTGACCCAAGTTTATATCCTGATTTACTTCCAACCCCTTATCAAAAGTATCTGACTCATTCTGAATTCCATCTGTCTCCCCAGCATAAACTTGTCGACTCATTTGGGAACAATCCTTATCAATAAACAAACCAGTTGAAACCACACCCTCTGAAATATTTACCTTTTCCAAAGCCAAAACCTGCTGATTCACTAAGCCCTTATTTACCTCTGCTGCTCTAGCCTTTATGGTATTTGAGTAATTAACCAATTCTTTATAAACATAACCAATGTCTGGCGTAGCCCCTTCAACCTGATTCTGAACAGAGCCTTCTTTAATATCTGATATAGGAACTTCTTTATTATCTAATATAGGAACCTTTTCTTGTTGAGGAGAGATCAACTCTATTCTCAGCCACATTTCCAGCCACAGAACCTTCAGGAATGGTTTGCTGAGCCAGTTTTACACTAGCAACTTCAGACTGCTTAGACACCTTACATTTGACTTGCGAATGACCCCATTTCCCACAACCAGTACATCTAGGAGGGAGCCACGGATAATGAAAAGTTACCTTTGTTATTAATCCCGAATCTTTCTGTTTCACCAACAACTCTGATGGGAGCTCTTTCATGAGATTCAAGTCCATAAAAACTTTTGCCTCATCGAATTTCTTACACATCTCAGTATCCTGATGGAGCTTTTTAGGAATGCCTGCAACACCACATCTCAGTATCCTGATGGAGCTTTTTAGGAATGCCTGCAACACTAGCCAAATAACCAATCCCTATGCGAGAGAACAAACATCTTGGTATATTCTTAATTGTAATCCAAAGAGGCAAAGTAGTAATCTCAGGTTCAGGATCATTTATAGCAGGAGACCAAGCAGAAACTAACATAGGAACACCAGCAATATTCCACATTCCCCTTTCTAAAATCTTATCCCTCAGTTTTGGGTTCCTAATTCTGAACTGAACCAACTTCTCATCCAAAACCGTGGCAATAATTTTCACCTTTGTAGCACCTAGGTACCAAATTTTGTTAACAATCACCTGAGTAATTCCAATGTAGGGAGGGGTATCCAAGAACCTGCCAACAATTAAATCTGTCCAAAGAGGCTCAGAATCGTTAAGCACCTCTTGCGGAACATCCAAAATGTCAGAACCTGCAACATGATTTGAGTCAATAGTAAATCGTATCTCAAGACTGTTATCAACCATGTTTAGGTAAGTAGGCTTAGCTTTCTGCTCCTGAGGAATCATAGAATGATTCTCAGGAGACTGTTTAGATGTTGTGCGCATTTTGATATCTCGATCAATCGAAGGAGAAGAACTCTGCAATCGATCAATACGAGCCATAGAAGCTTTCGAACCAGAGGAGAACGAAAGAGAAGAGCCAGCTCCTGCTAGATTCGATTTCCCAGCATCATTCAATGTGTGAATCTTCGGAGATTTAGATTTTGATAATGGGGGAAAATGCGAAAGCGAGCCAAGAGGATCATCAGACTGCAACAGAGGAGTCCCACTCCGGGGTGGAGGAGAGTCCGATGAGACCATCGGAGGAGCCGCAGCACCACCGGATCGAGAAATTCGAGATCGCACGAGCACAATTCTACCAGAGATATATCGGATTTAGGAGTCTCTGGCACACTTGGATACTTACTTTCAGACCTAAAGTCACTCAGAAAATTGTATTATCTTCTGAACTTTCTCTTAATGGTATTTGTGTCTTATAGATTTTGATTCAACGGCATTGGTCTCTCTCATTTTGGTTTCAGGGATGTTAGTGGTAACATGATCCATGATATACTTCCATATCAATTGCCACCAAATCTCACAAGCATGTAATGTTGTGTTTGTGTAGCTATGTTTTTGTAGTATTTACTCTCAGTGTTCACTTCGAAACTAACAGTTGTATTGCAGAAATCTTGCTAGAAACAACCTAACTGGTAACCTCCCATACTCCATATCTGCTATGAGTTTTCTTTCGTACATGTAAGTTTACCATTTTAGAACCATACTTTGTGAGATTTATAATGTTTCTTTTGCTTATCTATCAAAACTATGAAATTGTTATTCTCTAGGAATGTAAGTGGTAACTCACTTACAATGTCGATAGGAGAGATCTTCGCCGATCATACCTCACTTACAACCTTGTAGGATCTCGTACCTATATCTTTTATCATAGTCATCACTGCCAGTTTCTAGTTTCCACTGATCTATTGATTGTTTTATTCAGGGACCTTTCTCACAACAATTTCAGTGGAGATCTTCCCAGTTCTTTAAGTACTGTGTCCAAACTGTCCATTCTGTAAGTGCTTTCAGACTTTCTTTGCTGCAACAAGAATTATGAAGTGTGAAAGAGTATTCCTTATGATGAAGGTATCTTCATTTGTGAACAGTTATGTTCAGAACAATCAGTTGACGGGTTCCATTGATGTTCTCTCGGGTTTACCTTTGAAAACTCTGTAAGTTTCATTTCAAGTAGAGAAAGAACAGTATGTAATTTCCCCATCACACTTAACCATATATGTTTTTTTGGCAGAAATGTTGCAAACAATCATTTCAATGGATCCATACCTAAGGAGCTTAGCTCTATTCCAACCTTAATGTAAGTTTTCAAAAAGAAGTTTGAGTTTTCTTTCAACTCAATCTGTAAGTTTACGTCTTTGACATTCGTAAATGAAACAGATATGATGGTAATTCCTTTGATAACGTCCCTGCCTCTCCTCAGCCAGACAGACCTGGCAGAAAAGAGAAACCTTCTGATTCTAAGAAACCCAAAACTGGTTCTCAAGATAAATCCAGGGACTCTGATAAGGGTTTGTCCGGTGGAGACAAGGGTTTGTCTGGTGGAGTAGTCACTGGTATAGTGTTCGGTTCTCTGTTTGTTGCTGGTATTGTAGCACTTGTTCTTTACTTGTGCCTTCACAAGAACAAAAAGAAAAATGGAGGAAGCACAAGAGCTTCTCAAAGAAGTCTTCCACTTAGTGGAACAACTGAGATGCAAGAGCAAAGGATAAAAGGTGTAGCATCCGTTGCAGACTTGAAGTCTTCACCTGCAGAAAAAGTAACTGTTGATCGCGTTATGAAAAACGGGTCTTTTTCACCTGCAGAAAAAGTAACTGTTGATCGCGTTATGAAAAACGGGTCTTTAAGTAGAATAAGATCTCCAATCACTGCTTCACAGTACACTGTTTCTTCTCTGCAAGTAGCAACGAATAGCTTTAGTCAAGAAAACATCATTGGTGAAGGTTCTCTAGGGCGCGTCTATAGAGCAGAGTTCCCCAATGGAAAGGTAACTCAAAAGTTGATATATAGCTTTCCAGTAAAAGCAAACCCAATATTCTTTCTTTTGGACTAAATTTCTGTATAACCTATTTCTAGATAATGGCGATTAAGAAGATTGATAATGCAGCACTTTCCTTACAAGAAGAAGATAATTTCTTAGAAGCCGTTTCTAATATGTCGAGATTGAGGCATCCAAACATTGTTCCATTGGTTGGATACTGCACCGAGCATGGTCAGCGTCTTCTAGTCTATGAATATGTGGGGCATGGTAATCTAGATGACATGCTTCACATGAATGATGATAGAAGCATGAATCTTACTTGGAACGCGCGTGTTAAAGTGGCACTTGGGACTGCCAAGGCTTTAGAGTATGTGCAATGTGCTATTTTGGAACGCGCGTGTTAAAGTGGCACTTGGGACTGCCAAGGCTTTAGAGTATGTGCAATGTGCTATTACTATTTCTAGTGTCTTCATTGAACACCATTCATGTTAAACTGGAGTTTTTATGTTTTTATCTTAATAGGTACTTGCATGAAGTCTGCTTGCCTTTAATTGTACATAGAAACTTCAAATCAGCGAATATATTGCTAGATGAAGAACTTAATCCTCACTTATCAGACAGTGGTTTAGCTGCTTTGACACCTAACACTGAGAGACAGGTAATAACAATGGGAAGAATCAGATTTGACACCTAACACTGAGAGACAGGTAATAACAATGGGAAGAATCAGACTTTTAGCTAATGTTGTAACATTTTCGAACTCTTTCATGATCTATAAATGTCAACAGGTCTCAACTCAAGTGGTGGGTTCATTTGGGTACAGTGCTCCAGAGTTTGCATTGTCTGGAGTTTATACAGTGAAAAGTGATGTATACACTTTCGGAGTAGTCATGCTTGAGCTCTTAACTGGTCGGAAGCCTCTTGACAGGTTTCATTTTCATAATTTACTAGATAATGTTGTGTAGAAGGGTAGAAGCCATTGATTTGACTTCCATTAGATAATATGTGCTTTGTGTGTGTGTGTGTGTGTGTTTGATAGCTCGAGGCCAAGAGCAGAGCAATCACTAGTGAGATGGGCTACACCACAGCTTCATGATATAGATGCTTTGTCCAACACTAGTGAGATGGGCTACACCACAGCTTCATGATATAGATGCTTTGTCCAAAATGGTTGATCCTGCTCTTAATGGCATTTATCCAGCTAAGTCACTGTCCCGTTTTGCAGATATCATTGCTCTTTGTATTCAGGTAAATGCAAACCCGAGTAATATCAACAAAACTGACATTCTATCATGAAGAAATAACATTTGTATTTTTTTTTCCGTTAATAGCCGGAACCAGAGTTCAGGCCGCCAATGTCAGAGGTGGTACAACAGCTAGTGAGATTGGTTCAAAGGGCAAGTGTTGTGAAACGAAGACCTAGTGATGACTCTGGATTTTCTTACAGGACACCTGAACACGAGCATATTGATGTCTCATTCTGAGAAATGATCTAAAACTACTCCAAGCTCGAGTATTCTCGGTCATTCGAAGCTAAAACGCAGCTTGAAAACTCAAAAGAGCGTTTTGCTCAATGCATAGGAGAATCTGATACAAGGGATGCAGACATGAGAAGTATAAAGTAAGCATCTGGGTGCAGAAGAAAACAGTGAGAAGTTTATGTTTATGTATTGTTGTGAGGATAAAATTAGAGGGGTGCAGAAGAAAACAGTGAGAAGTTTATGTTTATGTATTGTTGTGAGGATAAAATTAGAGTACATAACAATAACCATGTTTCAATCATCTTTCTTGTATGTTTTTCTCCTTGCTGAAGAACCAAGTTTGAAATTTTCTTTGCAACAAAATAATATTTCAAATTTTGTCTCGGAAGTGTTTTGGTTGAGATGAACAAAGTCAAAAGCTTTGTTCATGTTCATCTGTTATCACCAGACACAACAGCAGATCAAAATAAACCGGTGAACTTAAAGCCCACGGAAAAGTCTATACAAACTGACTCTGCCAACATAAATTTTTTAACATCTCTCCGATGTTTATCCTGTTTTCACGTTTTCCTAAGTTTAGGAAAGCACCATTACAGACATCATCACAACAACGACCACAAAGACTGACAGATATAAGACCCTAACTTGCTAAAATCTGCACCAAAAGAGCTTCCAAGCTATTACTTACCACATCCACTGTGGCTTTTATCCCAGAGATACAGCGATTATCTTTTTCTGCGCTTTGTTTCGACCTGAAGATAAACGACAGCAATGTTAATACCAGTGACAAGCTTTTGGCACAAAACAGGAAGAAAAGAAGGATTCCAGGTTCCTTTGAGTGTCAGACAGTTCAGAAGATAACATCTGGAACAAAAGCTTTTTGAAATAACTTTTTCTCAGGTACACAAAGATTTCAACTCTGGTATCTATAGAATGATTAAGTGCATGGAAGTAGAAGCATTACAAAATGGATCATTAATAACCTTAACAGACAAATTGTTTTGCAGCAAGACCAGGAGGAACATTATCAAATACCAGATCCTTACAGGACCAAGAACCATAAATTGTATCTTTCTGGCCATCCCCCACAAAGCAAGCACCATTAAGCAAGTCCACAATTTTGGTTTTGTAACTTTTCGAAGATCTCACAATTTTGGTCAATGACAACGGGTGCACACAGAGGGCGGAGACTAAACCGCTAAAGTTATTCATGATAAAACATCTATATAGGAGTGACTAATGAGTGACTAATGAGAGAGAAACAGACCTTGACATCATCAGCTGGAGATGAAGCAAACCCGTTTTGCGATTTTTTGACATCGTCATCAGAACTGCATTCAGCACATGCAAAGTGATCAAGCTTCTTTGCTTCTTCAATCGTCATGCCAACACAAGCAGGATGATACCTATAACATTGAATTGTAATGCTTATTATCAATCATTCTTGGCAAGTAAAGACAGAAATTAAAGTCTCTTTCTCGTTGAAACACAAGCAAGTAAATGACAAAGACAATTTTCAACATATACCAGTCTTTGCAGCCTTCACATTGCACCATGAGATCATCTGGATTGTAAGGCATTTCACATTTGCAGTACCTTCAGAACCAAACAACATTATAAATATCATCGCAATCTCAAGTTATAAAAAGACATACTTATGGTTGATTACTACATATCAACTTACACAGCAACTCGATCAGGGATAAATGCGCCAGTAGCAGCCTTGTACTCAAATCTACAATAATAATCCTCTGACCCAACGTTTTCAAGCCTCGTGTAGTTTTTGAAGGTATGAACGATGCATTTTCCCTCAATGGTATGTGCGCTTTGAACATCAAAGTGATCAGACAAGAAAAGCTCTTTCGCCCCATGAAATTGTCTCCTACCACCAAGAGACTCCTCAGGGCGGTAATACCATTGACAATGCACCTTCACATTGTTTCTAGCGTCAGCTTCAATCTTCTCGACACGAGCCACATATGGTGGTTTAC
>CM071716.1:57339761-57350496 GCA_036630335.1 Physaria fendleri | reverse complement strand
GTCCTAGAAGCTTTATGTCTCTTCTCCATTTATGACCACTGACTGTGACTGAACCATTAACACTCTTCACTAAACTTGACTTTTAAGTGAATAGAAACTTTTTTTTTTCTGGATATAAAATGTTCACTTCCATATTTCAAGGGACAAGCTAACCAAATTATAGGTCTTATTAATTAAGATGTATATTCCCTAACTCTGAATCATAAACCAACTCCATGCTAATACTCTTCTAGCAAAACTATAGTCTATTTCAAAATTGTAGCTAACATTTCAAATGCTAAAAGACGAAGAACACTTAATTTTAGTCCTAGAAGCTTTATGTCTCTTCTCCATTTATGACCACTGACTGTGACTGAACCATTAACACTCTTCACTAAACTTGACTTTTAAGTGAATAGAAACTTTTTTTTTTCTGGATATAAAATGTTCACTTCCATATTTCAAGGGACAAGCTAACCAAATTATAGGTCTTATTAATTAAGATGTATATTCCCTAACTCTGAATCATAAACCAACTCCATGCTAATACTCTTCTAGCAAAACTATAGTCTATTTCAAAATTGTAGCTAACATTTCAAATGCTAAAAGACGAAGAACACTTAATTTTATTTGTGGATCCATCGGAACTTGATAAAATTGGTGAATGTTACCCGAGAAAATAGCAAAAGTAAGTTAAACTCTGCATTACAAGTTAACTTTAGCTATTGTTTATATAAAGCCCAAAGGAGGCCCATTATTAGAAAGAAAACAAGGAGTATAACTAAGAATGAGATGTGATTTACTGGAACCCACACGAACGAGTATTGCTTAGCTTTTTCTGCTGAAGCATTTCGGTTACACTAGTGGCTGTGAATTTAACTTGTTTAATTATGTATCTTTATTTTTTAAATACACGATATAGATACATATAAGATAACATAGTAAAATTAAAAACATCAAATTTTTAAAAAAGTTTGAAACCTTATTTAAATTTTTTAAAACCCTTATAATTCGGTAGAAAGAGGTCAAATTGATCGGAAAAATTAACACAAAGCGACAGAAAGATCACATGGCCTCGCTTTATCTTTTTTTTTTGGTTGTCCCTGTTAAGAGCATATTTTCAAACTAATCACAATTGTAAGGTAATGGTTTTGAATGTTATTTTGGTAACTAGTATGTTACTAGATATCTCAACATTTTCTTAAAACGTTATCATTGGTTTTGTGACTTGTGTCAGCAAATGAACTGACCATAAGAAGGATTATATTCTTTGAGACACTTTGAAGTACAAAACCTCTCCATGCCACGAGGTTAAAAAAACTAAAGAGGAAGTTTAAATGACTAAAATACCCACGACTATAAAGTAATGCCGGAAGGGCGATATCGGAAGAGAGAAAGCGCGATTTGGTTAGTGAAGTATTGGAGCATTTTTTTTTTTTGGGGGAATTGGGGAAAAAATTTTCAATGGCGACTTCGAGGCTTCAAGCTCTCTGGAATCATCCTGCCGGTCCTAAAACCAGTGAGTTAAATTTCACTTGATTGCTTCTTATTTATGTCTTCATCGATCCCGATTATTGTTTTTTGCTCCAGAAAATTTTTGATGATCGAATTTTTGGATTATCGAGCAATCCACTTGTTTGGGAATTCATTCTCTTTGTTAATTTTGTCTCTATAATTCACTGGAGTTATCTGGTCTCGATACAGCATGGTAATCAATCCGGTAAGCTTCCTTATTCTCCTCCTGTTAATGCCGTCACAGTAATAAACATACATTATTTTTTCGTTTTTCTACCGAGCCTTTTGGGATCGAATAGATTTCGCATTGGATCTATTACTTTACTAACACTGTCTTATCACGATCATCTCCCTTTCCTTTACTTTACATGACGATTTGTGATTTGGATCTCTGGTTTCTCTGACATGGTTAACTCCGACTTATGTTTTCAGAAAAACTGGAACCTCTTCAGCGTTAATGTTGCTATGGCAGGGACAGGCATATATCAGCTTGCTCGCAAAATCAAGTAAGACCAAGAAAACATTCAGTTTCTTCTTAACATGAAATGTGAACAAAGTGCTCTATAGTTTATGCTCCTCGTCCTGGAAAGAGAAGTAATAAAGTGCTCTATAGTTTATGCTCCTCGTCCTGGAAAGAGAAGTAATCTGTTGCTTCTGCTGATGTGCACTCCTTTCTACTAATGGTTTAGACACATTTTAGTCAAATAAGCATTTGGTTGATTAATTGATACACTTGTTTTAATCTACAGGCACGATTTCGGAACTGAAGCCGAGCCTGCTGTTGTGAAAGAATGATTATGATGACGAAGCTGAGCATACAATATCATCTTGCTTTTGTTTGAAAATGTTATGATCTTCTGATCGGATCACAATATCATTTCCATGGTTTTTATTTGTTCCCTGTTTGAAATTTGTTCAAATGAGAAAGGAGGCAACTTGCTTCATCCCTTCATGTTCTGCTTTCAAAGCGAATCATTAAGTACTCCTCATAGAAATTAAAATGTTCTATAAATGTTGCATCAAAACAAAAGTTCAGACACAAAGTCAAGAAGTCTCTTGTAAATTAAATGTTCAGTCTGAATCAATGAGCCGGTTCCACTAACACAAAAAGGAATAAGACCTGGCGACACATACCAAATCAAGGATCTGAGTCCATATCTAATGACTGTTTTGTTCTTACTGTATGTCTTTCTCTTCCTAATGACATTGAAAGTTTAGGGAGAGGAACCAAAACCGAGTTGCATGGGTTGCAATGCACCCACATTATCATTGTTCTAATGGCTTGTCCTCTTTTGGGTTGTCTTCAGCATTGGCATCGTTTGCATTTAAGTTCAGTCCTAAATCCACAGTGCTTTCATTCAGATCTTGCTGCACGATTTTTTCTTCATCCTCTACTGTCTTTTCTTCATCCTGCTAATAAGAATCATATGAAAGGTTCAATATCTTCTTTGCGTGATAGCTAAAATCACATGCAAAACAGTATCCAAATAGGTTTTTAGGGTAATATACTTTTGCTGCCTAGTGTCAATAAGATTCAACACATTGATAAAGGAATTAGATAAGGTAACAATAATAGCTGACGATAGAACAAAGTGTAGAAACCAAGAAATCAAGGAAATCTCTCAGGAGTTAGTAGGCAATAGGCATGATGCTAAGATGAAGAATCAGTTGTTGACAAGCCTACCAAAAGAAATGACTGGGCATGATGCTAAGATGAAGAATCAGTTGTTGACAAGCCTACCAAAAGAAATGACTGCTATGCTCTAAATAACAAGTCCGAAGAATGAACAATGAATGAAGCCAATAATATTTAAGGTTGAATGTTTAACCTGATTATCTTCCATGGGAACATCGTTTATGTCTGGCTTTTCCTCCACGTCCGTCTTCTTCTCGCTTGACTCTGCTACACTTTTATCCTCATCAACCTTGTCATCCTGCTCGACCTTGTTGGCTTCCTCAACCTTGTCATCCTCCTCAATCTTGTCATCTTCTTCAATTTCTGTAATTTCCTTCTTCTGCTCCTCAAGTACTGCTATCTGCACCATTTCATCACACTTAACTTCAAATTAATCACCATTAATCACAGCTATGTTAACTAAACTAAGTCTGAGATTCCAAATTATTAACCAAAACGGTTCAAGGATACTGCAAACTGCTTCCTAACCCAATATCAATAACCTCAACTAATGATAAACTCTATGATTCCAAGAACCTCTTACTAATCATTCTTAAACCGTTTCTACTGAAAACCCTAATCCAGTCCAACTAGACTTTCAACAGCGCTCAAAGCTAACCCTTATGGCAATGATTAAATCCCTAATCACTGTTGCAGTCACCTAAGTAATCCAACTCCAGCAAAACCTTATAGCTCAATTCAATGCAACAAGACAGAATCAAATACATTGAATAAAAAATCAATAAACCACACATCGAAAACTAACCGGCACATATTTGAATCTGCGCCGGGGAGGACCTTCTGCCGCCTCCGTCACCCCATCGTCACTCGGAGAATTACTCTCACTTTTGCCACATTCATTGACGTTAACGTTTCCGTTACCGTTACTACCTTGAGACAATGGTGCCCACTTATAAAACACCAAATGTGATCCATTACTACCGTCGGAATTCGAATTACCATCAACAACGGATGAAGAGCTATTATTGTCTTTCTTAGTGAAGGGAGACACGTGAACCCACTTCTTCTTCCATTTCCTCACCGGACCGGTGAAAACAGTGGGTGGTCCGTACCGAGTCGATGACCTACCTAACCTAGCCCCAACTCCTTCCATGAAAACTCCCCTATCGCCGCAACTCCTTCCATGAAAACTCCCCTATCGCCGATTCACTAATCAAAATCGAAATTTTCCAAATCCCAATCCGATTTTGAACTTTATTTTCCAGATTAACAAATCTAGCAGCATCCCATGTCGACGGTGAAAGTGTGCGCCGCTTTTTAATTTTTTTTTTTTTTTTGTCAACTTAACCCATAATCGCTGAACTTTAAAAGACGTAAATACCCCTCATCTGCTGAAATTCAGAACCGAAGAAGGGAAGAGAGAGAGAGAAGAAGTAGAAGGTGTGTTTTCATCTGATTCCGTCGATCTTCCATGTTCTGGGATTTGCTAACGCCAAGAGATTTGCTAAGGCCAAGAGATTTTCTGTGTTTATACAATCTGTGAAGGAGGAGGACGGTAGATTGATCTCTGTAGCCTCCTCTGTTTGCGTCGCGAAAATACGGTTTGTTTTTGTTCTCTTACTGGTTGATTTGGATCGTCTTGTGTTTATTAGATTCTCTTAGTTTTTTTTTTTGGTTTCTGGATCGAGAACTTTCTTATCTTTGACGTCTTATATATATTTATCTTTTGAATCCTCCTAGTTTTGACCTGAGCAAGCGTTTGTATTATATCTAGTTTTTGAATCCCCCTAGATTCGTTGTTTTAGATTTTGAATTTTTAGTTGTTTTAGTAATCGATTTATTTGGAATTCTCTAAAGGAATAATCTGGCTTTTGTTGGTTACGGATCTTCATGATGATCTGAAGGTATACATTGTTGTTGTTTCCAGTGTTTTGTGTTTAGATTTTAGAATCTTAATCTGCCATCATTAGCGTGTCGGTTTTGTTTTAAATGATTAGTTTATACTTAATTATGTTTATGTTGCTTGTTTCTACAAGTAAAGTTGGTATTGATTTCTAGGCTTGTCCTTTTCAGTTTTGTTGGATCCTTGAGAGACAATCTAGTGAGGCTAATTGTTAACAATTTCAATTAGCACATAAAATTTTCATGATAAATAGAAGCTTTTATGGCGTTTGTGCACTTTAGTGTACTCTGACAGTTTGGTCTTTTGCAGATGATTTTTGATTGTTTTACATCCGTGGCTTTTTGTTTGTTTTGTTCTCTAGTGTCTAGAGGCTTTCACGGAGTAGTAAATTCATACTGAGGGAAGATAGAAATGGCAGATGGGGTATCAAGCTTTTGGGGTCCTGTTACTTCTACTATTGAGTGTTGTGAGGTGAACTATGCGTATTCATCTTACATTGCAGAGTTCTATAACACGATATCCAATGTCCCTGGAATCATATTGGCTCTTATTGGTCTTGTGAATGCATTGAGGCAACGGTTTGAGAAGAGGTTTAGCATTCTTCATATCTCGAATATGATACTTATTATAGGCAGCATGATCTACCATGCCACTTTGCAACACGTGTAAGTACCAATCAGTTTTCCCCTTCTATTATCTGTCTCTTGGCTTCCACAAGCGTGTAGCATCATGTCATAGATGTTGCTCTTTGATTGATGCAATAAAGCTTCCAAATTTTGGATATATAACTCTTGGTATCTTGATTTCAAGCAGGCTACAACAGAGTGATGAGACACCAATGGTGTGGGAGATACTTCTTTCTTGGTATCTTGATTTCAAGCAGGCTACAACAGAGTGATGAGACACCAATGGTGTGGGAGATACTTCTTTACATGTATATCCTTTACTCTCCAGATTGGCATTACCGAAGCACAATGCCCACTTTTCTCTTCTTATATGGTGCTGCATTTGCCATAGTCCATGCTTTCCTCAGGTTTGGCATTGGTTTCAAATCTCTTCTTATATGGTGCTGCATTTGCCATAGTCCATGCTTTCCTCAGGTTTGGCATTGGTTTCAAATTCCACTACGTGATCCTTTGCCTTCTATGCGTCCCTCGGATGTACAAGTACTACATTTACACAGAGGACACGGCAGCCAAAAGGATTGCTAAATGGTATGTAGCTACAATCCTAGTGGGAAGCGTATGCTGGTTCTGTGACCGTGTTTTCTGTAAGACAATATCTCAGTGGCCTGTGAATCCTCAAGGGCATGCTCTATGGCATGTGTTCATGGGTTTTAACTCTTACTGTGCAAACACATTCTTGATGTTCTGTCGAGCTCAGCAACGTGGGTGGAATCCAAAGGTAAAATACTTTATGGGAGTTCTTCCTTATGTCAAGATAGAGAAGACGAAGACACAATGAGAGTAAGAAGGGGATAAAAAGTAAAAATACTCTAATAGATACAGTTTAGATTATCTTTCTTAGTGTTACTTGGTTTAACTTGCGAAAAGCTCTTGTTTCTACATGGTAATCTTCTTAGTTTGTTTTTCTTTTCTTCGCCCTCGTAAACTATTTTTTTGTACCATAGTATGGATTTGTTATGATCAATTATGTTTGGGGCAAAATATTCTCACTTGATGTGTTTTGAACTTAAATCAGGTCCAACCTTCATGATTACAGAGCTCGTTGTTCTTCCAGGATTGTGATTATCTGTTTTGATTACAAGTCATCAAAAGCCAAACCAATAATATTTTACTGTATTGTGTTGGTTCTTATACAGTAAATTTACCTGTTCTATGATCTTGGGAGGACTTTAGGTACAACAAACTAAATTTACCTGTTCTATGATCTTGGGAGGACTTTAGGTACAACAAACGATTGATTCTATAGATTTCTGCGGGTCTTTCAATGTAATTTACCCAAAGAACTACTACAGTTCTCTAGTTTTTGATTGTTGCAAATGTCAGGCTATCACGAGTTTTAAAAATCCAAAAGAACTGACATACAAAACTTAAATCTCACTCTTCGGTCTAACAAAAGTCTGGAAACTTGGTCTTACAGAGATTAACTTGGTTTGTTTTCAAAGCTTTATTCCTCTTGCAGCTCGTATATCTGCATGTAAGCTTCCGATAATTCTACCATTTGGGGAAGTGTCTCTGCAACATGCAAATCCTGCATCTCGTACCTGAAATGGACATTAGCCACAAATGAATTTATATCAGTTTCATGCAGAGATCCTAGATCCTAACACAGACCCAACACTTTGTGTTCGAATTGAGTTATACTAACAAGGTCAGTTTTCTTTGTAAATGCTAACAAGGTAATTTGAACCTTTAATAAATGAGAAAGCTTACCATAGTTCTTGTGACTTCCTCTGCACAAAGACTCTGAAGTACCCATCCTCAGGCTTACCATCATGTACAATGTTAGCGATTAGATTATATTTAGAACTGATCGTCTCGCCATCTGGGGCTGTAGGCAATGATGGTATGTAATCCCTAAGCTCCATGTCCTTCACCGGGAAGTTAACTGTGGCATTGACAAAAAATTTGAAGTACCCATCCTCAGGCTTACCATCATGTACAATGTTAGCGATTAGATTATATTTAGAACTGATCGTCTCGCCATCTGGGGCTGTAGGCAATGATGGTATGTAATCCCTAAGCTCCATGTCCTTCACCGGGAAGTTAACTGTGGCATTGACAAAAAATTAGCTTCATATTAGTTTATAAAACAATAAATGTCACACAAGGTCCAAATTGACTCACCCAGGGTAGGGTTCTTCTCCTTGAAAAAGTTATTCTTCTTGAATCGAACCATATGGAACATTAAGTAAGGGGGTGATTTGGTTACACGATATCTCATTCTGGCTAGCTTAGGGCGAACCACCTCTGTCACGGTTTCTCCATCAAACTTCTTCAATAAATCGAATAGAGCAACCTGCCCCAAACATCAAAGAAGTTAGCTTCTACTACCTCCCTTTAAAAAGTAATGACTTAAACACACATATACAAGGTAACCAATAATACTCGGCCCAAACCAGAAAAGACAGAAAGAATTCTTCCCTTCCTAAGTTCCTAACTCAAAAAACTGAATCCGACAGTTTACTGAAGGGCAGTATAAAGCCATTTTTTAGGACTCAGTATTATGGTATCTCAATACAATGGCGCATTATCATGTAGTATGCTGAGAATCAAAAGTTCTCTAGTATAGCAACTCACATATCTAATTCCTAATAATGTTCCTCTTTCTTGGATGCATTTTGTAAATGGAACAGATTGAGATTTGCATGATTATAAGCTTTAAACTAGCCATAAGGCCCATAACTGCAAACTCTAAGACAAGAGGTGTTGTTTACCTGCGGAATTATGTTTTTCTCCATGACATCTTTGAAAAGAGGAGGCGGTGGCAAATCTAGACCAAGCATCAGAAAAGGCATCCTGGAGATTTCTTTGTTTTCATTGCCTTAAGGCATCCTGGAGATTTCTTTGTTTTCATTGCCTTGATACTCTTTCACGACCTCCAACTCACCCTGCCATCATTAGCGGGTTACATGAACATGCAGCTTTTTGTAAGCAATATATCAACCTACACTATGTTGTAATCTCAAAAGGACGGATACATACCTGGAAGCACTGGTGGATGATACTGCTGGCGTTCTTTGAAGTTCTAAGATCCATGTGCAAAGTGTTGAGGAGCCATGACATAAACTCTACTGGATCTGACTGTTGGCCTATCCTAAATCGTTTCTTGCTGGCCTTCATGACAGCTCTACTGGATCTGACTGTTGGCCTATCCTAAATCGTTTCTTGCTGGCCTTCATGACAGCTTGCAAGAATTCATGTGGACTCACCTGTTAAGACAAGGTGACTTAAATAAGCGAAGTCCTCGAAAGGCGTGGCCTTGGCTAAAAAACTAAAAAGAGAAAGCATAAATTGAGTAACACCTGTCCTTTAAAGTTGCGAGCATGCCAAATCTTTCGAGTGAGCTCTCCAAAACGGTGAACAAGAGGAGACTTGCAATGCTGATAATTCTCAGGAATGAGGAAAAAGTTCCTTAAAGGAGTAACTCTCATCAATGATTGGATGGTAACATTCACAAACTCCGTCTTTTGTATGTTGTTCAAACCCACCTATACAATACATATACAAGGTTAAAGTACAGTTAGGAAACAAACTTGCTAAAAAATCAACTGTAATCAGAGAGAGAGATTATTACCATTCCCGGAAGATAGTCAGAGCCATCAAGAGCCCTAGACCACTGCCTATTCTTGTCGAGATCGTCTACTTGTGCTCTACTAAACCTGTAAATGGATAGCACCAAAGCCTTCATAAGAAGGAACTGAAACCAAAAATTGTTCAAAGCATGAGTAAGATGTAGTAGTAACAAAATCCCACATACCTTGGGTTTAAAACATGTCGAATGTCATCCAAAGAAGGGTCATTGATCTCGTAACCATCCGGAAGACAGTAAACCTTCTCTGTTAGAAGATTGATATAAACATGGTGTCCTGCTTCCAAGCTATGTGTATAAGCATGAGATTTTTGGCTTCTTCCTTGGAAATACTTTCCACAAACAAGACACGCATACACATTCAAATTTGATAAGGAGACAGAACAAAATCTCTCGAAATCAAAATCCAAGACCTGCAATTCGACATATAGAATCGATCAAAGATAGCAATCAAGAAATTGGTCAAGTAAAACAATTTTTTCACTAGGATGATTTACCTGACGATTGACGGTATCAAGATAAGGACAATCACGACGAACTTCAACATGGCGTAAGATAAGGACAATCACGACGAACTTCAACATGGCGTGAATGCTTTCCCCTTCTCTTCGAGGCAATATCATCATCATCATCTTCTTCATCGTCATCTTTAGCTTCTCCTTTCACTTTATCCCCTTCCTCTTTTGCAACTCCATTAACATGCTTTCCACTTCCACTAGTCTGCAATTTCTCCTTCTCGTTCTCCTCTTCCTCATCATCGTCATCGTAAGCATTAGCCAACGGCAAAAGAGGATTATTGAAACCCAGTGGTGGAGGAGGCGAATCAGACGGCTCCATCACTCTCTTCCTCTTCACCTCTCTAATTTCCTCAGAAACACCATTCTTAACTTCCCTTTCGCTTTTCATCCTCAAATTTCCAAACCCTAGAACACAAAATCCCAGCGATACACGAAGATCCTCAACTAAAACAAGCAATGATTCTTCAATACAGAACACCTTAAACTTGAAATCAGAAGAGCCAATCTCAATACTCTGAAATCACTAGAACCTATCTCCCTTTCACAACTTTCCCGAGGAAATCCAAAATTCGCCACAGTGCAGAGAGATTACAACACTGTTAATACAACCCAAAACAGTTCAATAAGCGGATCCAAGTCTCCACCCAATAGATTCGCTTGCTCCTAAGGCCCAATGTTTTTTATTGGGCCGTATCGTTCTAGCCCATAACAATCTTACACTTCTACACACGTAAAAAGAAACAGATTACGAAGAAGACGATAACACCCTCCACTTTAAGCCATAGATTCCATAACTCATAAGGGTACTAGCGACATTTCATAGTCGATAGATCTAACCAACATTGAAGGGCATATTCGTCATTCACATAGCTATAAAGACAGAAAGAGACACAGACAACGAGAGAGAGA
>CM071716.1:57140242-57151492 GCA_036630335.1 Physaria fendleri | reverse complement strand
AAAATCTACAGCCATCTTAAAGCTACAGCCCAAAAGTCTACAGCCATCTTAAAGCTACAGCCCAAAAATCTAAAGCCAAGAATCTACAGCCAAAACTCCAAAGCTACAGCCCCAACCAATCAGGCCCTTAATAACTCCCACAATTACCAAGAAAGTGCTTGTGGAGAACGTGGTGGTAGAGAAGCTCCGAAGGGTGGTGGTGGTGGTTGTAGAGACGCTCCGGAAGGTGGTGGTTGTAGAGACGCTCCGGAGGGTGGTGGTGGTGGAGACGCTCCGGAGAGTGGTGGTGGAGACACTCCTTCATCTGCCATGATTAAATCTTTCACATTTATAAAACTCTACCTATGATTCATCCTTTTATAGCTAGTTGTTACTGCCGTAATTGGCAAGTGAACAAAACCTGCCTAATAGGGTAGATGCCAAATTGGGTAGATGCCAAAATCGAATAACTGCCGTAAGTGGCAAGTGAACAGAACCTGCCAAATAGGGTAGATGCCAAATTGGGTAGATGCCAAAATCGAATAAGTGCCGTAAGTGGCAAGTGAACAAAACCTGCCAAATAGGGTAGATGCCAAATTGTGTAGATGTCAAAATCGAATAAGTGATAAACACAATTTTTTTTTAGTACACATTGCAGATGATATTTGATTTTCTATATACATTTTTTTTATTATTATTGTTTTATATCATTTGATTTTGAATGATTAATTATTTTGGGTTCAGAATACTGTAAACTATAGCTTAAACTCTTTTCTATTGGTTTTTCAAACAATAATGCGACAAACTATAATTATAATTTTACATTAAGTATTAATTTTCTTTTTTAATTTGTGTGAAAGAGGTAAAATAAAATTAAAAATCAAATAATTTTACATTAAGTATTAATTTTCTTTTTTAATTTGTGTGAAAGAGGTAAAATAAAATTAAAAATCAAATTTTAAGGTAAAGAGGTAGTAAAATTATATAAATTATTTTTAATATTTGTAAGAGTTAAAAATAACAATAATTTCATCACTACTAGAAAACATGGCCGTTTTAGACGCCCGAAATCGTCTATAATACGTCGTAAAACACGATATATGACAAATTTACAACGAAATCCATGCGTCTTTCCTATTTCGTCTTTTTTTTGGGAAGTCGTCGTTTTTTCATTTTTTAAATTTCGATCGATTAACGATGAATTTGATTTTATCGATTTATAAAATATAATGTAACGTTGCCGAGATTAAAATATCTTACTTTTTTACAAATAAAAGTAGTATCTTAGCATAGTTCATAAACATTAAAGCGGTAAATACGTAAAGCTAGGATAACTACATCTTTGTTCGAGTTTCTCTCGAGTCATTCCATGCACGGAAACTTGTTGGTGTCTGCTAAACCATAGTATCCACCGCGACGTTTTGGGAGATCTATTTTCTACACAATTTACAAAAAATAAGCTAGCAAACAATAATAATGTTTTGAAAATAAAAATTAGAAACGATTTACCGGCAAGACAATCTCGTCGATCTCAATAGTCGATAAGGATACTTGTTCGATGAAGCAGTCCTGTGTTTGCGATTTGTATGCAAGTATCTGTCACTATCTCTTATGCCTTCTCCACTAAGTCTGTCATGACACCATCTTGAATCTTGAGTGTTTTATGGTTCGTGATGCACTTTTTGATTTTAGTGACCAAATCTGACTGATGTCCCAATTCAGCTGCCTATGAATAACATAATGAAGTTAACGTTAGAAACTTTCAATATCCGGCTACAAGTTTGTTAAAAAAAACTATACAAGTAACTAAACCTATAATATCATAGTTATATACATCTTATAACTAACATTATAAATTATAGATTAAACTATGATTTATAACTATATAATATTTTTTTTTTTGTATCTTTTCATCTTATAATTAATATTTTAATTTTATAGATTCAACTATAATTATAAGTAATTTGAGTTGTGGTTTTATCTAAATCCTAATTGTAATAATTAAAGAATTTTAGTAATGTTTTGGAAAATCTAATCTTTTGTAGATTCACAAAATATTTCCAATATAAATATTTCTAACACTTAGAATAATTCCAAAATCGTTTGATGTGTATCACACATAGAAATATTTTTGTTAATTTAAGAAATTTTCCAAAGATTCCGATAAGAATTTTTTTTCCTTCTCCAAAGACACGGTTCAACATTCATCAGAAACAAAAAATTCCCCTAAAACAATCAAACTATCCAAATACCAATTTCATAGATATCAATCAATTAAACATAATATTATTATCGGATTAAAGTCCTCAATATTTGTTTTCAACCAAACTTTTGTTTGCCTTGTAATCATCTAAATTGGTTAATCAAACGAAAATTAGAAAAAAAAATACTCAACAAAATAAATTAAGATAATCAAAATCTAAGGGTTACTTGTGGAGGAGATTGCTTGTGTGGTATTTGAATCTATGAACGGAGCTAGAACTGAACGGCGGAGGTGGTGAAATGGATCTCGACGGCGTCAACAGTGATAGCTTCATTGGGCATCAGGGAGAATCTCAACATTGAAAGGAAGGGGCGTTAGAGTGAATGGGGAAGAGAAAGATCTAGCATAAATAAGTTAAAAGGTTTGCGACGCGATTTAGACGGTCAAAACCCTAGTTACGCTTCGTGGTAAATCCGTGGTAAATTTAAGACGTTTTTCCAACAGCTATTTTCAATAGGCGGGAAAGTTGGATTCGTCGTAAATTCGACTATTTTTCAGAGATAAATAAATGTGTGTTTTCCAAAAAAATAAGTGCGGTAGTGGATCAAACGAACAACCTAAAACACAAATTTGGTGTACATTTAAGTGATAGACTCTGTTATAAAAGTAACAAATTTCATAATTAGGTGTCTTTATTTTGTTTTATTTTGTATTACGTTTAAAATCAGTCACTAATAATTCTGTTTTAATTATGTCATAATTAGCATAAGTCCATTCTAATTTTGTCGTTAGTTAGTTCAACGACAAATTTGTGACGAAACTTACCAACGCTAAATCTATGTAGTTGACAATTCATCGATAATTTTATGACGCAAATACGACGTACTATTCATTTACGACTAATTGCGATGAATCAGATAAATCGTCGTATTTTTATCTTAAATGGTTCCCAAAATATACGTTTAACATTTCGTCGCTTTTTGTCGTCTAAAATAGACTTATTTTCTTGTAGTGCATGTATTGCAAATAATTGTTGATTAAATGGTAAAACGTACGGCTTAACAATACACGTTATGCAGAAAATGGATGTAGATTTGTCGTATTAGCAAATATCAGCGTGTTGACATTAAAAAATTCCAATGGATCCCATGCATGCATATCTTACATATCCCATGCAAATTTGACCACTAACGACGTCTACATTTTTTCTTTTTCTTTTTCTTTGAAATATCTTTTCTTTAGAGTATAATATTTAGTTAAAAATGGGTATATGATGATTTTGTATTAAGCGATTTATTATAATATTAATATAAAAGTGTCAAATTAGTATTAAATAAAAATCAACCCGTGATATTATCACGAAAGAAAATCTAGTTGTTGATTAAATGGTAAACACGTACGGGTTAACAATACACGTTATGCAGAAAATGGATGTAGATTTGTCTTATTAGCAAATATTAGCGTGTTGACATTAAAAGATTCCAAAGGATCCCATGCATGCATATCTCCATTGATCAGAAACCTGAATTGGTTTCTCAAAAAAATAAATAATAATATTTTTAATAAAAATTATGTATTTAATTAAATGAATTATTTATTAAACATGCTAGACCATTCATTATATGACACATATGGAAACAGTTTCTGATATCAGTTCTTAAAATCCCAAAATGAGATCCGTTTCTGATTTCTCTTTCTTTTTTTTTTATTTTTTTAGTATTAAAAGTTTTTAAGAAATGGTGTTAAGAAATGGTATTACATATCCCATGCAAATTTGACTATTAACGACGTCTACAGTCATTTTTTTTTCTTTTTCTTTGAACTATCTTTTTTTTTAGAGTATATTAGTAATGACTATCTGTTTTGAACTATTTTCTTTTTTAGAGTATCCTTAACATTTTTCTTAATGTATGTAGTTAATGGCTCTTTTAAAACTTTTTTTCTTTTTTTCTTTTTTAGAGTATCCTTAACATTTTTCTTAATGTATGTAGTTAATGGCTCTTTTAAAACTTTTTTTCTTTGTCAATTTATTTATACAATATTAGAAGAGATAATACAAGTTAGAAGCTTTCACTGTTGGTATTCCTCTTTAAAAAAAAACAAAGATTTAGAATCACAATAATCAATAAATCAGATTCATAAAAGGTTGTTAAGTGTTTTAGAAAGTTTACTGAAACATTCATGTAATCAATAAATCAGATTCATAAAAGGTTGTTAAGTGTTTTAGAAAGTTTACTGAAACATTCATGCACAATAAGAAACCTTATATAAGAATTCAAAAACATGCATGTTTATTACAGAGAAATAATAAGAATTAATTATTGAAAAGTTACTCTATCTCTCTTTACTCTATCTCTCTTTACTCTTTTGTATGAAAGAATTACTCTATCTCTCTTTACTCTTTTGTATGAAAGAAGGTTTATTGAAAAGTTAGTCGAATTAATAAGGGGACTTAATTGATAATTACTGAAAGTGTTTATAATTCTCTTAGATGTGTTTATTTGAAAAAAACTAACGTTTTCCATTTTTTAGGAAAACGATAATGTGATTTCATATAGATGTGTTTATTTGAAAAAAACTAACGTTTTCCATTTTTTAGGAAAACGATAATGTGATTTCATAGACCAACCAAATATAATTTTGTAGTCATTGTATTTGTATTTTTTGATATGACACAAAATATTTGGGCATATATATAGGTCATTAGTCAACATAATTTGTAAGTATCTTATTCCAAATTAAATTCACCTAATTTATAACTAAACTCCAAGAAAGAAAAATTTAACCATTTAGTTGAACGCAGAGTCCATTTAGCTCATAGAGATTTTCGACTAATTGTTAAGAAAAATGTCACCATATTAATAATAATAATAAAAAAACTATTTAGTGTTTATTACGTGGACAGAAATAAATGGTATAATTAATATATCAGAAAGCTTTTCTAATACACGGTTTTATAATACACGTTATGCATTCATACAAAAAAAAAAAATACACGTTTTGCAGAAAATGGAAGTCGATACACGTTGACACATTAAAAGGATCAATCACATTGGAAAGTAGGCACCACCCATGGAAGCTGGATATGGAAGAAAATTCTCAAACTTCGCTCTTTGGCTCGTTCATACATCTTCTGCCACGTTGGAAATGGGTCTTCTTGCTCTTTTTGGTTGGATAATTGGACAGGTTTGGGACTTCTTTTATCAGTTACAGGTCCAACTTCACCTCAGATTACGGGTATACCTATCTCCTCAACAGTTTCTCAAGCGGTGCGACATAATAGATGGATCATCTCTACTCGTTCCCGAAATCCTATCATCTCCTTCATCAGGGACAGTTTACCAGATGCTTCAGAAATCTCACTCTCTGCAGTAGCAGATCGTTATTCTTGGACAGCTGGCATTGCATGCATCAGAAATCTCACTCTCTGCAGTAGCAGATCGTTATTCTTGGACAGCTGGCATTGCAAACATTCACAATCACTCTCCATTGGCCCTTTTCTCAGCTACCAAGACTTTCGATGCTCTAGTTCCCCCTCCACCAACAGTTCAGTGGCACAAGCAAATCTGGTTTTCTAAAGCAATTCCTAAACACGCATTCATCTCCTGGCTTGCGGCGAGAAATAGGCTTCTTACCAGGGATCGGATCTTACTTTTCAATCCTAAAGCTTCCTCATCCTGCACTCTCTGTTTTTTTTCTTTCTTTTTCTTCGAACTATCTGTTATTTAGAGTATATTAGTAATGACTATCTGTTTTGAACTATTTTCTCTTTTTTTTTTTTTTTTTTTAGTATCCTTACTTAATTATCCTTTTTCTTAAGGTATATAGTTAATGGCTCGTTTTAAACCTTTTTTGTCGATTTATTTATACAATATTAGAAGAGATAAATACAAGTTAGAAGCTTACCTTAGTCTTGGGATTTGGGAAATTTAGTTTGGTGGAAAACTGGAATTTTAGAATTTTAATTTTATACCAAATTAAATTGAAATTTAAATTTTGGTTCAATTCGTTTTGAAACATTTTATTCTGATTCTAACTAAAATTAACTTTTATCGGTTTAATCGGTTTGTTCAGTAATTAAACAAATAAGCCAAAAACTAATCCAATACTAGTTCAACAGAAACTTAACCTAATAAATTATAGTAACATACTAACATCCTTCACAAACCAACTAAATATAATCTTGAATCAATTATGAGAAATACCACTTATCTCTTGAAATCTTATGAAAAATAGTACTGTTGACTCGGGTGTATCTGACATATATCACTTTTTGTCGTTTACTGAGACGAATTTACCAAAAAAACTCCTGAAATCGTTGACCGAATACGATTTACCCAAAATATATGAGTAAACATAGTAAACAGAGCATTTACCAAGGAGGTAATCGTTGATCCAAAGGATAAAATGGTATTTATACACGGTCAACAGTCTCAAAAACCACAAAGTGATATTTATCACAAACACTTAAGAAAAGTGGTATTTCTAAAAATAGAGCCTATAATCTTGTAGTCATTGTATTTGTATTTTTTGATATGATACAAAATATTTTGGCATATGCCCCCAACTCTGTATATATATCTTAAAGAGTCGCGAGCTTTAAATAATAGATGTGTTTATTTGAAAAAAACTAACGTTTTCCATTTTTTAGGAAAACGATAATGTGATTTCATATACCAACCAAATATAATTTTGTAGTCATTGTATTTGTATTTTTTGATATGATACAAAATATTTTGGCATATGCCCCAACTCTGTATATATATCTTAAAGAGTCGCGAGCTTTAAATAAAGTTAAAGAGTCGCGAGCTTTAAATAAAGTTTTGCAAAATAAAGTTTTAGGCATTGATTACAAGAAGGGTAAAAATATTGTGACCCACTCAAAAGATGATTTTTTTTCTCCTAGGACTCCTTAAGGGCATCTCCAACGGTTAGACACTTAAATGAGTTTCTGAAGTCAAAAAGTAATAATATTTTAATAGATTTAACTATTTAATTAAATCAGAATATTGATTACAAAAATTGAGCCAATTACAGTCAGACAGATGTAGAAACAAAAGGAGATAAGTTTCTTATTGTTCTCATTTGAGAACCGATTCTACCCTCTCTTTCCTATTTCTTATTTTTTTATTATTTCTTTTTTTTTTAAGAAACTTGTCTAAAACCTCCATTGGAGGTGCTCTAAGCCTAGTTAAAAATAGCTACAACCTCTTGTTTCTTAGCTGCCTTTGTCTCCTTGTGTTGCTTTTTCTGACACTACAATCTGTTCCCACCTTTTGTTATTGTCTCCCACATTGCCACTTTGCCAACTGTGAGACATATCTTCTTTTGTTATTACCTTTAAACTTGAAGCTTTTGGGAAACTCATATACACGTTTTAAGTTTTTATTTATTATTTTTTTTTTTTCTAACAATATATTTTATTAAAGATGCGTAAATGTTTACAAAGCATACAACAGATTAACACCAGGAAATTTTATAAGGTACATTTTTACAAAGCATACAACAGATTAACACCAGGAAATTTTATAAGGTACATTATGAATTCTGGCAGACTTGGCCAAAGCATCAGCTTCAAAGTTGTCTTTTCTAGGAAGGTACTTGAAGGTAATATGAGGGTTAGAGGAAATAGCCAGTCTGCATATGTCTTCAATAATAGGACTTGAGTTCAAGGCAACAAATTCATCCGTATGCTCACATTGTGTAGACCGCAGGAGCGCCTGGATACCTTGCGTAATATTGTCTATTTGGATTTTTGCGTCTGATAACACAATTGCTCCAGGACTTCCAAAGCGTGTTAATTGTCTGCAAGCCTCCAGTATGGCGGTTGCCTCTGCTTCAGATGCCGAGCTAGTGGACGGGAAAGCTCCTGATCCTCTTAAGTAAGGTTGCTCCTGATTATAAATATTCCAACTAATACCGATATGCGAAGCAGGATTTGTCCAGGAGGCATCAACATAACATCTCTGGATCGGGACATCTGAGGGAGGGGATGGGTTTGGTGGTGTTTGAGAAGCTGGTGAATGTGGTATCAGGTTTTCCGGAGGGTTTATGGTAGAGACCCAAAGGAAGTGGTCTTCAGACGCTTTCCGGATAATATGAGGTATGATGATTGGTTCATTACTAAAGATGAGGCTATTTCTTTCAGACGCTTTCCGGATAATATGAGGTATGATGATTGGTTCATTACTAAAGATGAGGCTATTTCTGGCCTTCCAAATGTTCCACCCAACCAGTGCGGATAGAGGCGTGGCGTTCTTTCCTTCATTTTTCCAGAGATGGTTAATAAAATCCATAGCCGATAAATGCCTAGTGGAGTATGCATCAGGAATAAGGTGGTCCCAAACCTCTTTAGAAACCTTGCAGAATGTGATGAGATGATCAGCTGTTTCCTCAGTTTCTCCACACAACGGGCAGGTAGGGTCAACATTAGATCCTCTAATACACAGATTTAACCGCGTAGGGAGACCATTATGTAACACCTTCCACCAGAAAACTTTTACTTTGGGAGCGAGGGAGAAGGACCACAGAGACTTACAGAGCTTGTGGAGTAGAGGCGGGAGTGAGGAGGAAGGTAGGCTAGGCGAATAGATACTTTCACTCAAGAGTTTGTACCCAGTTTTAACAGAGTATTGCCCGGAGACAGTGTAAATAGATACTTTCACTCAAGAGTTTGTACCCAGTTTTAACAGAGTATTGCCCGGAGACAGTGTAGGGCCACACCAATTTATCCTTGCGACTGAAGAGCAGCGGCTTAACATTCAGAAATATCATCATGGTGGATGGCAGCTCTTACTTTGTCATAGTCCCATTCTCGAATATAGTCCTTCATGAGCTGAGCTGGAGCATTAAAATGGCTTGTGCTGGATTCATCTCTCGGTCTTGGAGCTCTTGGTGGCAGTCCTGGTAGCCATTTATCACTCCATATATTTGTGTCAGTACCCGGACCAATTTGTGTGCCAATATGGGTGGCAAGAAAGTCTAGTGTGTTTTTCATTCCCCTCCACCCAAAACTCTCAGAACGCCTATGAGTGGGAGTAAGAATGGAGCCATTTTTGAAGTATTTAGCCTTAAAAACTTTAGCAACAAGGAGATTAGGCTGGGTAAGAATTCGCCAACATTGTTTTGCAAGCAGAGCAAGATTGAAAAGGCGAAGGTTTCTAAAGCCTAGGCCCCCCATCATCTTAGGGAGATTTATCTTGGTCCAACAACACCGACGATAAATGATGCTTCATATGCTGGTCCATAGGGTTACTAAAAGTGATAGTTGACTTAGAGAAGTTAATTTTTTGCCCTGAGATCTCAGCATATTCCTGCATTAGCTGTTTTACTCTAGAAGCTTCCTGTTCCGTCGCTTTACAGAAGATGAGGGAATCATCAGCAAAAAGGAGGTGCGTAATGGGGGGGCAGTAGGGGCATTTTACTCTAGAAGCTTCCTGTTCCGTCGCTTTACAGAAGATGAGGGAATCATCAGCAAAAAGGAGGTGCGTAATGGGGGGGCAGTAGGGGCAGCTTTGTAACCAGTGATGCTACCATCCATCTCAGCCTTTTTGAGCAGATAAGACAACCCCTCCGTGCATAAGATGTAGAGATAAGGGGATAGGGGATCGCCCTGCCTAATTCCACATTGAGGGATGATTCTGTTACCTTGATAACCATTTATAAGAACGGAGTAAGAAACCGTAGATACACATTCCATAACCCACTTGACCCATTTTCCAGCGAAGCCAAACTTTTTCGGAAGGTATTCCAGGTATGGCCAGCTGACTTTGTCAAAGGCCTTAGTAATGTCAAGCTTCAGCGCCATGAATGGAATAGTCCTTCTTCTTGTCTTCAAAGGTCAAAGCCTTAGTAATGTCAAGCTTCAGCGCCATGAATGGAATAGTCCTTCTTCTTGTCTTCAAAGAATGCAGCAACTCATGAGCTACTAGCACATTGTCGGTAATTAATCTTCCCTTAAGGAACGCAGTTTGGTTAGGAGAGATAAGCCTCGGGAGCACTTCTTTGAATCTATTAGCGAGCACCTTAGATATGATCCTGTAAAGGACGTTGCACAAACTTATAGGCCTGTATTGGGTGGGTGTGGTGGGTGGGTAAGTCTTGGGGAGTAGACATATAAGGGTGTGATTCAAATGAGGGTCAAGAGCTCCTGTGTCAAGGAAGTTTTGCACGAAGCTGACAACTCTTGGGCCTACTTTATCCCAAAGCTTCTGAAAAAAGCCTGGAGTGAACCCGTCAGGCCCCGGAGCCTTATCCGGATGCATCTGAAACACCGCTTGCTTGACTTCTTGGAGAGTAACAGCTCTTGTCAATTTATCATTATCCTGCTCAGTAACGGAACATTGCAAGTTTGGTAATGGGTCACTTAACGGCGGACAATCATTCGAGAAAATCTTCTTGAAATGATCTTCAATGATGGTTTGGATGGTGAGCGGGTCAGTATGGGGCTGGCCTTGTGAGTCTTGCATTACTAATATACGGTTCTTGGATCTTCTCTGGTTTGTCTTGGCTTGAAAGAATCTTGTATTCCTGTCCCCTTGTTTAAGCCAAATGGCTCTGCTTCGAGTTCTCCAGAATTCCTCTTCGAGTTTTGTAAAATGTATTAGAGCCTGTTTTGTCTTGAGAATTGCTTGTTCATTCCATGGAGTTTCAGAATAGAGCCTTTGAAGGTTCCTTTTTAGAGAATCTATCCATCGAGCCGCATTTGGTTTAATACTAGTTTTCCAGACTTCTAACTCACCTTGGAGAGCAACCAAGTTGTCTTGGATAGATGCTTGTGGATTAGGGGTGGGCAAAAAAACCATAACCGAAAAAACCGAACCGAACCAAACCGAAATAGAAGGTTTGGATGAGCTCAGCCGGTGTACAGAAAACTACCGGAGATCCATAATCGAAACAAGACTTTGCCACCATGATCAAGTACAACAATATAGGGTTGAAAGTGGTGATATGTAAGAAGTCTCGGTATACACACAAGGCGGAGATGGTGACGATAGTCTCGCTTAGGGGTGGGCAAAAAAACCATAACCGAAAAAACCGAACCGAACCAAACCGAAATAGAAGGTTTG
>CM071716.1:57010201-57023765 GCA_036630335.1 Physaria fendleri | reverse complement strand
AATGTCCAGTCCCTGTTTGGTTGAAGTTTGATTTTTGTTGCAATTGATCTCCAGATATCCCAAGAGAATGAACATTGAAAGTAAAGATGGTCCCTGGATTCTCGATTTTGATTACACATGAGGCAGATTTGAGGGACACCTAGACCCCAAGCACAAAGACGGTCCCTTGTTGGTAAGCGATTCAGCACAACAAGCCAAGTGTGCAATTGGTGTTTGGGAATTGAAGAGGTTGACCATACCATCTTAGACCAGGCTGCTAGTGGATATTGTGTTCGAATCTCTGAGTAAATATGACCAGTGGTAAGTTTAGAATGGCCGGGAAGGTTAGAGAGAGACCATGTCCATCTGTCTGGTTGAGAAGACAAAGTTATGGTGCTGAGGTGAATCTGTAAAGTAACCTGAGCTTCTGACCTGGCAGGAGGGAAGTTCCAGGAGCCATTTCTCCATAAGGATGCTACAGAGGCTGAAAGAGGGATTCCCATGTGTCTAGGACCATGTGGTTGCAGAAAGTCTCTGAGGGGAATGTGTCTAGGACCATGTGGTTGCAGAAAGTCTCTGAGGGGACCAAAAGGTGACCAAGGATCAGTCCAGAACCGCGTTGAATGCCCATTACCAAGCTCAATATGCAGCCATCTCCTAGCAAGATCCTTAAGTCTCAGAAGCTTATTAACCTGGTAAGAGTAAGCTGTTTTGTCTTTTGTTGTCCAATAGTTGCTGAGATCATCTAAAAGGATATGTTTCTTAAACCAGGCAACCCAAATAGACCCTGACTGAGCAAACAACAGATGAACAAGCTTCAACAAGCAAGCAGTATTCCAAAAGGTAAGATCCTTCAAACCTAAACCACCTTCCTTTTTAGGTTTAATTACTTCTGACCATGCCACTTTTGCATGATGCCCTGATTCTAAATTCCCATGCCAAAGGAAAGCACCACACATTGAGTTTATAGCCTTGATACAACCTTTAGGAAGTATATGAGCACTTGTCCAAAAATTCACTATGCCTTGAATTACTGCAGATAACAGTTGCAGTCTACCCGCAAATGAGAGACTTTTGGCTGTCCAAGAAGAAATCCTCTCCTTTATTTTTTGAAGAAGTGGAGCACAGTTTGCCAAGGAGAGTTTCTTGCTGTTCAATGGAAGGCCAAGATATTTAACTGGCAGAGTGCCATGGATTAGACCCGTGGACTCAACAATAGCATCAAGTTCTTCTAGTGGGACCCTTGCTGAGTAGATAGTCGATTTATGGGGACTAATGCTTAAACCAGAGATCTCTTTGAAGTCATCTAACACTTTTAGAACTTGCTGGACTGAATTGATGGAGCCATCAGTAAATATAAGGAGATCATCCGCGAAGCAAAGATGAGTAAGCTCTAACTCTTTGCAGTTTTCATGATACTGAAACTTTCCTTCTTTTGCAGCATCATTCAGCATTAGTGATAGTATATTCATAGCTATAGTAAAGAGTGTAGGGGATAAGGGACATCCTTGCCTTAGACCCCTAGTTCCCTTAAAATAACCATGAATAAGCCCATTATAACCAACAGAAAATGAAGTAGTGCATAAACAGCTTCTCAGCCAAAGTATGTAGATATTAGGAACATTGATCATCTGCAAACATCTCAAAATAAATTCCCATCGGATAGTATCAAAGGCTTTGGCTATATCCACCTTAAGCATGATGCATTTTTGGCCTGTAGATAGGTGATATCCTCTAATGATTTCAGAAGCAAGGATAGTATTTTCAGCTAGGAACCGCCCTTTAATGAAAGCTGTTTGGTTATTCACTATTAGATCAGTGAGAAGTGGCTTAAGTCTTTGTACTAACAGCTTGCTTATGACCTTGTAGGAGGTATTGCAGCAAGAGATAGGTCTGAAGTCACTAATTTTTGCTGCACCTGGGATTTTTGGGATTAATGCCAAGATGGTTGAGTTTGTTGCTGGAGGCATGAATGCTGTGAGAAAGAAGTCTGAGATGGCTGTACAGAAATCAGATCCTACAATACTCCAAGCTGAGGTAAAGTATCCAGAGGAATACCCATCCGGCCCTGGTGCTTTGTTGGGGTTTAGTCTGAACAATGTTTTTTTTATTTCAGCATGAGTGGGCACTGAAGCTAGGAGAGCTTGTTGGGCAGGGCTGCATCTGAAGTCCACGAGCCTTGAAATGAGCTGAGAAGGGTTTGACAATGATGGTAGCTCTGCAGGACCTAGCATGTTGATGAAGTGATTTACCGCAATGGACTGCATTTGTTGGGGCTCAGTGATGAGAACAGGACCTTCCTGAAATGCTCGAATGGAGTTCCCTGAAGATCTTGTGGCTATAGGGTTTTGGGGTTGGTTGTTCAGCCAAGTAAATGTGGGACCAATATATCTGAGATCTGAGATATCTAGTTGAGCAAGGCAGCTTCTCATCTCCAACATAGACCGAGTGAGGTGATCTACAGAATCAGAAGAGTGTTCTGCAAAATGCATGATCTGGTTGAAATCTCCTCCTACAACCCAAGGTATGTTATCTAACCCAAATCTTTGATGAATCAGCAAAAGATCAATCCAAAGATCATTCCTCTCAGCTTCAGTATTTGCTGCATAGACAGATGTAATAACAATTCGAGGTTGTCCTGGCATCTTGAGCTCAAAAGTTAAAGTTTGGGAAGACTGGTGGAGTAAAGCAGCCACAGCAGGATGCTTCCACAGGAACACAATCCTTCCATCAATACAGGAACACAATCCTTCCATCAATATCACTAAGGTGATTTGTAAGGTAACTCCAACCAGGGCAGGTTTTAGTAAAAATTTGGTTTACATTTTCCTCTCTAATATGAGTTTCTAGTAGGGCACCAAAAAGGGGTTTTTGAGTAGTAACCCAAGTTGCAAAAAGCCGTTGCTTATCCGATGAGTTAAAACCTCGGATGTTCCAAAAGAATGCCTTAATAGACATTAAAAACTAACTGGATTTTTCTCCTGTAGGTAGGAGAGGACCTTGCACAGAGTCAGAGCTGGGAGGAGGTTGAGATGAAGGGGAAGAATATGGCTGGATTGGTGGTTTGGGTGGCGAGGACCTTGCACAGAGTCAGAGCTGGGAGGAGGTTGAGATGAAGGGGAAGAATATGGCTGGATTGGTGGTTTGGGTGGCTTTATGTAGGTGGCATACTTTTTTGGTGGGGCCAAAGGATTTAAGGGATCTACTATGGTATGAATGGCGAGCCGCTTATGAGCTGGGATAGCTAAGACAACATTTTGGAGGTATGGAGGGGAGACAGATGAAGGTGAAAGGGAAGGGGAATCAGGGACTTCAGATAAGGGGTCAATGGGTGGGTCTTTTTGAGGTGTTTGAAAGGACTCTGGGTCAGGTGAGGGGGAATTTGGAGCGGGGATTTGGTGGTCAGCAATGGGGTTTGGGATAACTGGTTCTGGCTGGGGGTCTGAGGAACTTGGGTCCACTGAACATGGAGTAGGGGTTGAGTCCATGCAATCCATTGGAAGAGTTGAGTCAGAATCAAGAGGGGGAACTAGGATCTCAGTGGCTGGAGTTGAAGTGAGATCAGCTGAGGGTTTAGGCACAGCAGGAATTGAAATTTCTTCCTGTTCTGACATAGTCAAATCTGTAGAGGTAGAAGGGTTTAGTGATTGGGGCACAGGGGTATTTGTGTTGAACGAAGGAGAAGCCTTTTTTGAGACAGAGGAAGTAGGTGGAGTGGGGTTGGTGACATGATTCTTTTCTGAGTTTGGGATGTCAGGTGTGGTGTAAGGACAATATTTCGAAGTATGTCCAAACTTTGAACACTTTTTATTTCGAAGTATGTCCAAACTTTGAACACTTTTGACATGAGGGAGGGGTCCAAGGGTATTCCACTACTAGAGGGATTACTTCTCCTGAGGTTCTGTGCAGTTGAACCTCATCTGGCCAAGAATCCTGTAAGTTTACTTCAACTTTAACATGGGCAGTTGATAGACTAGTTAAACTCTTAGTCCATTCATCCATCTCTATAGGTTCTCCTACTAGACCTGCTGCATGACCTATCCCTACATTGGTCATTAGATCAAGAGGAAGACCTTTGATATGTGCCCAAATAGGTATGGAATCATAACTGAAATCTTCATCTTGAACATGAGAGTCCCATTGTCTCACATAAAACATGCATTCACCTATGAACCAAACCTTCTTGCGTAGTATATTGGATCGTAAATGTTCATTGGGAATACGAATTAACATTCTTCTAGCCCAAGTGTTCAGATGAATTTCAAGCTGATTTCCTTTACCCCAAATACTTTGCAGGACATTTCTGATGTGAGTGAGAGGAGGGGCTAATCCTGGGAATTTGCCAATTATGAAGTCATTTCTGATGTGAGTGAGAGGAGGGGCTAATCCTGGGAATTTGCCAATTATGAAGTCTTTGTGAGCTTCAGCACCCTTTGCAAATACTTCATCTGGGACAACTGCATATCTAATTCCTGAAGCTGTAATCTCAGTAGGAGCCTCTCTTTTAAGTGAGCGATCAGCATGTTTCTTGGCCATACTTGCCCAAGATTTGAGAGGAGGTCCAGAGAAAGGAGGATTAAGAGGCTTAGGGAGGGTTCTTGAAGTCCGATTTTCGGGTAAAGGAAGAATACCTTCTTGAGCAGATTTAGTGTTAGTGTTTTGCTTGGAAGCAGTTTCAGATGGGTTAGTTGGGGAGGAAGAAGGAAGGGAATGGGTAGGAGTGACAGTAAAAGTAGAAGAGGTGGAAGAATGGGGAACAGTAGAAGGAGGTTTTAGGGTTTGGGAAGAAGAAGGATTTAAAGAGGGTAAAGGGGGGAAATTGGAGAGATCAGGAGGATCTGGAAGAGGAGGAGGAGGGGCTGGTGGTACCGAGGCAGGACCATCACCGGAGCCAGAGCCGCCGTTGCTTGCAGAAAGCGCGACGAAGGAAGTCGCCTTTTTTCGTCTGGTCATTTTTTCTATATCTTGTGAGAAGGAAGTCGCCTTTTTTCGTCTGGTCATTTTTTCTATATCTTGTGAATATTGCTTGACTACATATTTCTCCAAACATGATATATATATAGATTATAAATAATTACATAATTTGCATTTACTTAATCCGTTTTGTTTTTTTTGTTTTTCTTTTCACTTTTCAGATGCAATTACCTCTTAAAAAAATGCCAGAATTACCTTTTCACTACTAAATATAAATTTTTCTTTAGTCGATACTTGCCTTGTTCATATAAATTACTTTGTGCAAATAAATCTTCTTTCTTTCCTTAGAACTTATTTATAATATATATATATATATATATATAAGATTCTTCATATAAAATATATATATATACGATTCGAAAATCTTTTTAGTAAAAGGTCTGAAAGGAAACTAACACTACAAAAAAAAAAACATTTTAATTAGTATAATAGATTGCGTTGATCGAATATTTCGCCATAATTAAAGTAAAAACATGAAGTTAAAAAGAATTAAGAGTTGATTGCGACAATTTATATATCAGATCGCTAATCAAGCAACCGGCGTCAAACGATTTATTAAAATTTGATCGCTTTAGATGGTGTTTGTTTTCATTTTGAATTTTCATCCAAATGATCCATTCAAATAAACTTGTGTTTGTTTTGTTAGTTTTCAATTCCATCTAAATTGTTTTAATTAAAAAATGACTAAAATACCCTCTAATCATATTTTTAATTCAAACATTAATTATATTAATTTACTTTTTGATTTAAAATATATTTCGAATTAAATACTTTTCAAATTATTATTTTTGACATTTATACATTGATCTAAAATATATATACAATTTTATTTCCTGATTTAAATTTTTATAGCTAAACATTTTGATACTTTTATAAAAGTCAATTGTAAAAGTATTTTTATAAAAATTATAATTTATAAACATCTCATCATGGCACAAAATTTTTCATAATTTATTCTCCCATCCTGCACAAGACACCCCACTATCAATCTCAATCTTGTCTTAAGACTTGTTCATTGATGCTACTAGAAAAGAAGTAAAACTTACATTTTCCGTATCTACTTCCGCAATGAATGCTATCTTCATCTCCCATACCATATCCTTTCATGGCTTACTCCAAGTCATCCATTGTTATAATCATGTGTTAAGAAATTCACTTGGCTCCAATTCTTCTTATAATTGTGGTGTTCCTCGAGGGACCAAACTTACCCACTTTTGTCTTTGTCGAAGTATCGGAAGGCTTTGTATAAGTGATCATCTCGATCCAATCTGTATCGATGCATTGTTGCTGAGATAAACTCAATGTAATCCCAATCTGTATCGATGCATTGTTGCTGAGATAAACTCAATGTAATCTACTGTTCCATTACCATCTACATCAGCCTGAAACATATAAGGCTATTCAAGGTTTCATCTTTGTAAAGCAGAATGAATAGAAGTGTGAAAAAGGATAACAATACACACAGGCTTCCATCAGTTGCTTCACTTCAGCATCACTGAGTTTAGAACTAACTTTAGCCAGCCCGATTTTAAGTTCTTGCTAAGTGATTGTACCGCTTTTATCAGTATCCATATTCACAAACATGGTTTTAACTCTTCTAACTTCCTCTTCTGACAGACTCTCTGCAATAATCTGCAAAACAAAATCAGAAGCACAAACAAAAGAGAATGTCTAACTTGTAGGGAAAACGTTTCTAGTTTTACCTTAAGAGCTAACTTCTTTAGCTTGTTCATTGCTTCATCTGAGACAAGACAGCACTATCAATAGGCTTCTTTGGAGCTTCTCCTTCTCTAATCCATGGATGTTATACAAATCACACACACACACACACCCGACAATCTCAAGAGATTAGTAAAGCATTGCAAAGCAAGATACCTACAAATCACATTTATGATAGATTAAAGGACTCTACCAACAACTTGTGAAGTTGAAATCCGTTTCTTAGGGTCCTTGTTAAGTAACTTTCTCACAAGATCTTTAGCACCACAAATCACATTTATGATAGATTAAAGGACTCTACCAACAACTTGTGAAGTTGAAATCCGTTTCTTAGGGTCCTTGTTAAGTAACTTTCTCACAAGATCTTTAGCACTATCAGATATAGAGGGCCGCCAAGATTGGCTCTCAAAATCAATCTCTCCCTTTATAATCTCCTCAAATATCCCCTTGTCAGAGTTATATGCTACCCACGACTGATTGCTTGTCATCATAGACCTTTCCATAACTTCGTCTTAACTTCAGGAGCAACATAGTAAGCACTTCCTACTATATCCCTGTAAACATTTCCTGTAATTTTGTTTTTTTGTTATCAGTTTATAAAACAACACATCAAGCATATGTACTCAAAAAACGGAGAAGAAGAGGAGGATGGAACAGACAAACTCACCTTCTTCAACGAACACAGACAACCCAAAATCAGTAGCTTTGGGCATAGCATTCTCATTTATACTAGCAAGCAAGAAATTCTCAAGACATGATTATCATACAAGTAAAATCCAAATAAATTTTTGTAAAATACCTCTTTGTTACGAGAGAAAGATTAAGATGAAGACTGGTTTAAAACAAATCAAAACAAATCAACGAATCAAAGAAAAACCCACCTCAAGAAATCAAGCAAAATCTTAAGCAAATCAAAACAAATCAAAAATTGAAAACCCTTGTGTGATTTCACACATGAAATCGAGATGAAAAATAAATCAAATAATCAAAACAAAAAGGAGATGAATATAAATCGAAAATCTTAAGGGAAATCGAACATTACCTTATGTGAAATCCAATGAGAAATTATGGGATTGTGACTGCGAGAATTTTATTATGGGATTGTGACTGCGAGAATTTTTCCAGCTATCGAAAGACTGCGAGAATGCAAGAGACTGCGAGAATTTTTCTGGGTCGTAATTTTTTTAAACCAGATAGGGTATATTTGGAATTTGACTTTTTAGGAGGTTCATCTCCATTTAACTGGTTCAATTTGGACCATCTGAATTGACGTCAAAATTTTGCCTAAAATTTTAAACTCATCCAAATGATCCATTGAGAAGAGTCATTCAACTGATCCACCCAAATGATCTATTTGGATGGAGATGATTATTGATATTTGTTTAATAACAAATATGAATCATTTGAATTATTTTTTTAGATGAATTTTTTGAATGAGTCATTTGAATGAATATATAAAATGAACAAACAAACAAAGACATAAAGAGAAAGAATTATGGTTTCGTGTTTTTGGCGAAAATTAACGTTCAATAAATTTTGTCGGAAAATTGCGATTCTGTAATTTTTTGTGGGGAAATTACGTTTCCATAGATTTTGCTGAGAAAATTAAGGTTCCGTAGTTTTTGGCGGAAAAATTACGGTTTCAAAAAGTCGAGGGTCAAAGAGTTTTCTAAAACGGTCCTTGGGTTTCCGAAATAGCGTAAAAATATTTTTTACGGGAATATCACATTTTTTTTAATAGAAAAATCGTGTTTCTGTTTTTTTGAAAAACAAAAATATTTTAAACGAGAATATATTTACGCATTTTTGGCAGAAAAATTACTGTTCCATAGTTTTTGGGAAAAATTACGGTTCAGTATTTTTTGGTGGAAAAATTATGGTTTCGTAGTTTCTGGTGAGAAAATTATGGTTCGATATGTTTTGGCGGGAAAATCCAAGTTCTGTATTTCTTGCGAGAATATCACAATTTTGTTTTTTACAGAAAAATCGTGTTTCTATTTTTTGAAAGAAAAAATATTTTGAACGATAATATATTTACCCATTTTTGGCAGAAAAATATATATATTTGTTATACGGAAAATTATGTTTCATGTTTTTTACGTAAATTTGTGTTTTTGTGTTTTGACGAGAAATTGTGTTTTCGTATTTTTTGAAGGAAAATTACATTTTAGAGTTTAAAAAAGTCATCTTCTATTTATTATATTTATTTGATTTTAAAAATAAATTAAAATGGATCATCTCCATCCAAATGATCGAATTTGGATCATCAAAATGAACTTCAAATTTTAGCCTAAATTTTAATATTCTTTTAAATGATTCATTGAGATTCATCATTCAAATGATTAATATTTGTTGCTAAACAAACAAACATAGTCATTCAAACATAGTCATTTAGATTAACCATTGAAATGAACCATGTAAATGGATCATTTGAATGAATATACCAAATGAAACAAACATGGCCTAAATATAACTATTTAGTTTGGAAGGCTATCTAACTCAGTCCATTGGAAACGTTTATGTTGAACAACAATTAACTTTCGATGAAATGAAAGGGCATGAAAAGTTTATTGTAAGAAAAGGGGACTATCCGTCGACGAGCAAAGTTGATTTTGAGAGGAGTGGCAAAAACAGTGGAAGCATTTTCTTGGGAATCAGAAGAAAGAATGTTAACACTAATGAGCACATCAATCTCACCTATTACATAAGTTTGAATGTTAACACTAATGAGCACATCAATCTCACCTATTACATAAGTTTTCCAGACTCAGAGCATCCCGATACCAAGATGTGCCTAGGAGTGCTCACTCTCCCAAGCTTCATGAGATCGGCGAGCGCAAAGCAAGATAAGCATCCAACACATTTCCCTAAACAATCAATAGATCATATTAGTTCCTCAATTACTTCAAAACTCAAAAAAGCACATAATTACAACAAAAAAACATAAAAAAACTCTACGGAGCATTGGAAGACAAATGAGGCAAGGAGAAGCGTCAAACGAAGCTACAGCTGGACCCAAGCAAACCTTTAGAAGAAAACAGGACTTCTTACCACTGGTAAGAGATGCAACTTCAGGAGGATTCGAATCCGCTAACCACCAGAAGTGGTACGAAGTAAATTAAACCATAACCCCTGTGAATATAGAAACCACGCAGAGCAACTACACCGAGTAATGAGAAGAGCTCGACAAAGAGAACGTCCAACTCTTACTGCCTATCAAGATTCACCGAGGATGAACAAAGCTCCACCACCACCAAACTACTTCACGGAAAAGACGAAAACCTAGAGCTGCGGTGCCTAGGAAACCAACTCTAAAAATAGCAAAGAATCAAAACTAACTGAAGTGATAAATGGAGAGACACCTCAAATAAGAAGCATCGGGGACAAGAAAGAGTGAAGTAAGGCAACAGACGGAAAGGAGAGGAAAGGCAAGAAAAACAAGGCGAAAAAGACGTTGTGAATGAGATCTAGAGGGAAAAGAGGTTTGGCGCGAGGAGAGATGTGGGGCTATTTTCTCATTTTTTAACTAGTTCGTTTTTTGATAATGGATAAATACTTTTTTATTATTAAAATTCCGTTAAAAATTATAACTAAAGTTACATTATTATGAAGATTCGATTTTGCTTTAAGACAAGATTTGCTGGGTCACAGCTCCTATGAGAGCTCTGTTTCACCTCGTGATCTTTGGCATTCATGTACACTGTTTATTGAACACATAAATACACATTTCTTGCAATGTCTTTTCCGTTTGAGCTTTTTTCTGTCTGATTGCTTCTTTTTAAAATAATTTATTACTATTTCTTTTTGCACTTTTAATTTTATCAGAAAGAGGGATGTTGTGGTCGGTTCAGATCCAAGGAAAGGGACCAATAAAACCATTTTCACGCCACACGTAAAGTTGGAACCAACAAATAGATTAATGATAAAGAAGAGCATGAAAAACAAAAAGGTGCATAATTGATGACAATAATGGGCACTGATGATTATAAGCTTTGTTACTAAATATTAGTAGTATTAAACATCGTGACATCCCACAAATCAATTACCAATTGATTCGCGAGGTTACATTCATGGATCTTACTGTAAGAAAAACCCTAACTCAAATCTTTTCTTCTTCTTATGAATACCTGAGATAATAAGATAATCCCTTATTTAGCATCGTATTAATAACTCGGGATTATCAACCATGACACTATGGACATATACTAAACAACACAAATACTAAATACATACACATATAGAATAATAGAACCAGTGCGTTACGTCTTCAAATAGCTTGAATCCTTTTATGTTTGGAAATGAAAAGTCATGTGAAATGCTTTTGGAGGGAATCCGAGTCGGCTTCATACATAAAGTTGGTATGATCAAGAAGATAACTTGACCACCCCTCGAAGTTTCCTACCATATTGTCTTGATCATCAACGCTAGTTGATGAGACTTCTTGGGAAACATCTGACATAAGAAGATCATGACTGTACTCGATATTCATATTGTTCTCCTCATCTGACATAAGAAGATCATGACTGTACTCGATATTCATATTGTTCTCCTTGTTGTGGTGATCTCCATCTCCCCCAAGTTTTTCAAGAAAATGTGAGAAATCATAATCCTGGCCCATGTTGAGATCAGAAGTAGCATTTATCTCATGCTCAGGGTACAATGATGATTGGAAGAATGGATCAAATTCAATATTCGTGAGGGATGCGTTAGAACTATCCTCTTCACTGCGAATCTGCTCAAAGAAGGCACCATTGAAAAAACCTGTGTTTGATATTGTAGTAGCACTTAAGCTACCTTCCATAGAAGCAGACAGTATATCTTTGATGGAATTTGCCTTAGCCGCAAATTTGTTCAGTAGCCTTGATGTAGAACTCGATTTCTTGAAAGGTTTGTTGTGACTCAGGGAACAGACTTGCTCCTGTGTTCCATCATTACTACTAATATCAGACACCTCGGAAACTGTGTTGCAACTGGATGCAGGAGGACGTGACAGAGAAGGCATAGAGTTCACTCTGGAGTATTCCTTGTCGGAACTTAAATTCTCATCGACTGTAGGGTTGGAATTAGAAGGTAGTGGCTTGTGAGTCACGGGATCAATACCCTGGTCAATCAAACGCTTTTTGAGATGCGTGTTCCAGTAGTTCTTGATCTCGTTGTCTGTTCTTCTAGGTAAATGTCTCGCTATTACCGACCACCTAAAACGGAAAAGAAGATAGAGATCATATAGACCGGAGACCACACTAAAAATGATGATCATGTCTTCAAATTAAAAATAATATTAATTATACGAAACCATTTCATGAATTTCACAAAATCATTCGAGGGTCCACACACACACACATAAACATAGATAGAAACTTACTTGTTGCCTCGAGAAGCATGAAGCATGATGATAATCTGCTCTTCCTCTGAACTAAACTCGCCTCTTTTGATCTCAGGTTTAAGGTAATTAGTCCATCTCAGTCTGCAACGATGTAGGAGATGAGTTTCTTATCCTCCTCTGTGGTCCACGCTCCTTTCTTCAGCCCTTCTTTCACACAACATGGCTTTCTCGACATTTTTTCCGACATTTTTGAACAATGATTTGTAAATTTTCATATAAGCTCTCACAAACACTAAAAAGAAACAAAGCACAGAAACTATAGATTTAAGAGGAAATAGTTAATATCACAAACGAAATAGATCTGTTAATGAGAACTCTGATGCATCTGAATATGAAACTGATCGAGAAACGCTGCTGGATCTTACTCAAACAGCTGCTACGTGTTTTCATTTTTTCTTTACGTGGAATTAAATATTTTTCTTTTTTAATAATAGTAAAACACTAAGATAAGAATCGAAGAGAATGTGAAGATGAACCAAGAGGCATGACAAAATGACTTATGTGATAGTGGTGATCATGAGCTACGAGCTCTTCCATATATATATAACGTGTACATATATACTCGAATTTTTTTTATTAAATAGATATTTTAGTAAGTAAATTATTTAATTATACAAATAGATTAATTACTTAAAGCTGAGTATAATTACTTAAAGCTGAGTAATAATTCTTTTTAATAAGAACAGTCTGAAAGCGATGTTGCATATTACTACATATATTTAAAAACAAAATTATATGGCTAAATGTGGCTAAATTATAGCCACACAAAATTATATGGCTAAATTATAATATTCTCATATTATAAAAGAATCATTAGTATGCAATTTGTAATGAATGAAATAATCTATGAGTCTTATATAATGTGGCATAAGGCACAAGCCTTCACTTAGGATATCACACAACGATAATAATATTGTAGTCCACTCATTATAATCATAATTAGGGTAATTTAGTTCTAAGTCCTAGTTCAATTCTTAGTAAATCATATGCCCTATTTCTTTGGTTTTCTTTTCTTGTAAAAAGATTCTTTTCGTTTTCTACTGCTATTATAGTTGGATCGTCTCTTATATTAAGGAATAAGTGTCTAAAGTTTCAATGTATGATTTAAGCCTTGTTTGTTTCTCCATTTAATATTTTCATGGTGGATATTGGGCTCCATTTGAATGGTCTATTCAAATATTAAAACAATATTTGGTTAGTTTTTGTAAATTCATTTATTTCATCCTAATGAACTTTTGTTTATTCTGTTAGTGTTTATAAATCTTTATCTCTATCTACATTGTTTTAATAAAAAGTGATTAAACTATATGTAATTTTTCTAATGATATTTTTAATCAAAAATAATTACAAATTTGGGGTGTTTCAACCAAAAATACAGAATTATGATTTTCCTATTAAAAAAAATCGAAATTATGATATCCACCAAAAGTACGGAACCCAAATTTTACCAAAAAAAATACTGAAATCTGATTTTTTTATCAAAATATATTAAACCCCGAATATTCCACC
>CM071716.1:56942222-56954278 GCA_036630335.1 Physaria fendleri | reverse complement strand
AACATTCCCGAGTCGCTCCAAAACTCGTAGCGTCTCTGGCTCAGATAGAGTCAGGGGCGTTACATAAGGGGTGCAAGTTATGGCGCATAATCACTTAGAGCAGAAATTGTTAATGTTGTGTAACTCCGTGATCTTCTCCTGCTAGTTTCCAACATATGTTCTCGTGTCTTGTAGTCTCTGGAAATCTCTGATGGTGATGGGGACATCTAACCAACACCAGAACCACCCAACAACTCCATCGGATCTAGTGAGTAGCTGAGTGAAGACCAGAGCGAGGAGCCAAGAAAAAATCCACGTCAAAGATCCATTACGCTAGCCAGGACCAGAGAATGACCGGTAACAAGAGCCAAGGCAAGAAGACTAAGCTTTGGGCCAGATATAGACCCACTTGAAGATGACCAAGAAGAAGAAGAACAAGTTGCTATCCCGAAAGTAGAAGGTCCTATAACTAGAGTTAAGACTAAAAAGATAAAGAAGGAGTTCAACACGCAACACACACCTTACTTTGAAAGTAAGAAGAAAAAGGAGGAATTTTGTGTAGCTGGCCAGAAGCTATGGACGTAGTCGTATCAGCCGTATTCAGTGGTATCACACTGAATTAACATAATTATCAAAATATAATTTTCCAAACATAATAAACATAATTATCCTAACATAATAAACATATCTGATCACTAATTATCATGAAAAACCTAGTTATCCTTCTTCCTCGCTCTTCTATTCTTCTTCGTCGTTCTTTTCTTCCTCCTCTTGCTTCTGAAGCCATGAGATTCATAATTTCCTTCTGAGCCACATCATGATGTGATTGTACTAGACGCTTAACCGCTACAAGAAGACCATCATAGGATCCCTCAAGCACAACAGTTCCATTGCTCCCTTTAGCGATCTCTTTATTAGAGTGTTATAGTGTTAGTTTATTACAATGGTCATTTTGTAATCAAATGCTATTTTGTATTAATTTAGTTACATAAATTTTCTATTTGGATCAATCTATAACTCCAAGGCTAGTTGTTAAAACTCAAAGACAATTGAAAACACAAACTTTCTTATCAAAGCTGCAATTCATTACAACTCCAAGGCTAGTTACAATAGTCCATGACTAGACTTAGCAAAAGAACACGTCATAAAACAACATTCCCAAAGTGATTCGTCAAAAGTCGTGCAAGACTACTTGGAAGCCTTCTCCTAATAAAGGATGGCCATTGGAAGCTGTTAACGAAGCTCTTGGACATATAAAGGTATGGAAAAACAAGTTTTACTAGTTGTAGCTTGTATGTAGTCGTATTTGTCGTATTTGTAGTATTTTCGTATCTGTTGTATTTGTCATATCTGTCGTATTTGTAATATCTGTCGTATCTGTCGTACTTTTAGTATCTGTCGTATCTATCGTATCCATCTGCATTGTTTTTAAAAAAACCTTAAATGTCAAATTTTGCAGGAAATCCATACCAACTTAGAAACTAGTTTTGGGAACATCCCCCACTACTAATTAAATAAATGAAGCAATAACTGAATCAAATACATAAACGACAACTGAAGCAANNNNCTCACTGTCTCATCAAATTACCTCAAATCTCAGTGGATTTGAGTCATCGATATCCTCCTCCTTCGTAGCGACCACGGAATCAGATGTAGACGGATCCGTCAATTTGTTGGTTCCAACTCCTTCATACCCTGCTATTCTCTTTCATGGAGATGATTACAGAAGACAATAAAAAGCCATAACGATCGGCGATTCATCGAATGAAATATTCATGGAGATGAAGAAACCTAACAAAAAAAAAATTAACACCAAAATAAAGCAACCGACGGCTGTAGGTTAAAATTAAGGGGAAGAGAGGGTAAGTTGTAAATAAGAAGGTAAAAGTTTAAGTTTTGAGTAATTTAATATTTTTTAGATTAAAAATAAATCAAAAAGAAAATGGAAAATAGGTGAGGGATATTTGAGATTTGAAATTAGAAGAAAAGGGCAAATGAAAAATGAACCCTAGTAGTAATGTAAGGGAAAAAATGACCACAAAAAAATCACGAGAGCATTTTGGACTTTATTTTTTCGTACTACTATTTTCTGAATTTTTTTTTGTAAAAAAAGGAAAGTTTGTATAATTGGGTGTAACTTTTTTTTTATGAAGAGCATAAAAACAGTAAAAATAAATTTTGGGATCTTTTAGAGCATCTCCAAGGGCAACTTAAAATTTGAAATTTCTCCAACTTCAAATTTGAAGTTTCTATGCAAATTTTCCAACCATTCAACTTCAAAACAAACTTTAATTTTTTTTTATATTTTGCACAATAATCCTTAATATTTATTTTTTGGTAAGGATCCTTAATGTTATTTATAATAAGTTAAAATCAATAAAAGTTTTTATTAAATTATATTATAATCAATATTAATTTATAAAATATTTTAATATAAAATAAAAAGTTTTTATTAAATTATATTATAATCAATATTAATTTATAAAATATTTTAATATAAAATAAACAATCTAAATTAATAAAATAAACATAAAATATATAAATTATTCGATAAATATATTTTTATAATGTTCCCATATAAATTATCCGACTAACTTATTTACCGAAATATTAGTATTGTTATAATATTTAATATTATTTTTTATTTTATATCGTTTTATTTTAAATATGTTTAATATAATTTTTATGAAGTTATTAAACTATTTTAAAAATAATTAACTATATCATAATTAAAAAATATTAAATTATAAAAATATATTATTAATTGTGATAGATAGAAAATTGTAGAGACTAAAAAATAAAGACTTCAAATTTAAAAGCCAACTTCACATTTGAAGTTGGATTTTAGAGAACTTCAAAATTTGAAGTTTTAAAGTTGCTATTGGAGATAAAAAAAACTTTAAATTTGAAGATTTGAAGTTGCCCTTAGAAATACTCTAATTAATATCCTACTGACCAAAAAAAAAAAAGATACTAATAATAATCTTGCAGTAATCGGCAGTAAGTATAGTTAATTAAAGTATTTAGTCAGCAGTAGAATTTAACTCTCTTTTTCTTTCCGGCAGGAATCACTAGGAATTAGTTAAGACGCATAACGAGTAATAAACTAAAACTAGATCATTTCTCGTATGTGCGGATTTAATTATTATAAAAATATTTTTATAAAATTTAATATTATTTATCATTTTCGTTAGTTTAAATTAATCCAAACATATTTTAAACAATAATACTACACCTAGAAACTTTTATATCACAATTTCTACACACAAACTTTGAGATTCGTCCAAAACCCACACATATCGTATCTTAAAATCGAGTTCCCATACAGATCATATTTGAAATCGAATTACCACAGATAACCTATCTTAAATCCCTGATTTCACACATAATATTTCTTTATCGGTGTGAAATCTCGGATTTAAGATACAATATGTGTGTTAAATCGGTTTGAAGATATGATATATGTGGGAACTCGATTTTAACAAAAGAAGATACAATATGTGTGTTAAATCGGTTTGAAGATATGATATATGTGGGAACTCGATTTTAACAAAAGATCTGTGTAGATTTTAGATGACCTTCAAAATTCGTGTGTTATAACTGTGATATAAAAGTTTTTGGGAGTAGTATGGTCGTCAACCCTATAATTATTCAAATAAATAAATTATAATGGCATATTCGTAAATAAGGTATGTGAAAATGATTCTGGCGACGAGTTTTTTTGATTCTCAAATAATATAAAATAATATATAATGGCATATTCGTAAATAAGGTATGTGAAAATGATTCTGGCGACGAGTTTTTTTGATTCTCAAATAATATAGAGGAGATATTTGTGGTCACGGTTCAGACTTTTTTTTTTTGGCGTGGGAGTAGTGCAAGTTTATTTTTTTGTTTTCCAGATCGAGAAAGGACGAATGAACCAAGCAAATGCAGTCAACATTTTCTATTCCTCCCTTCCTAAATAATTGAATTTTCATGTTTCACACATATTACGAAACAATGATTGTTTTGTTATCAGTCCATTCATATCAAAACTCTGACTGTTTCTAACAAAAGTTAACCAGTAACATCTGTAGAAAGTTAATTAGTGGTACTTAATCTTTTTGGATATCAAAGACAAAAATATTTTTTTATTTAGAAAATTAAATATTGTGGAACAAAATATACAAATCAAGACATCAATTATTTAGGAACGAGGGAGTAAAAGTTTATAATAAATCAGAAAATATAATAATAATAACCATGCATATATGCTACATGAATATTTGCATAGTAAATACCTGGTATTAGTATAAAAATGAGTTAATGTTAATTAAAGAAGAAGAGTGATTCAAAGTATAAAAATGAGTTAATGTTAATTAAAGAAGAAGAGTGATTCAAATTTTGGATCTTTTACCTTTTTTTAATTTGCATAATTACATTCGAACACAAAAATATTACTTGACAGTCGATTGCTGTCTATAACATATTAGTATTCAACATACAAATCTAATTTATCAAATTCTAGATTTTTTATGGTTTGGTTCTTAACAACTAAGGTAATTGTTTATTTTTACTACGTTGTTATTGCAGACACTTTTGTCGAAAAATATAAATATATATGTACATGGATTTGAATTTCGGTAGAAAATGTTACGTATGTAATCTCTAGTTATTTGCTATAAGGGAAACAGTAAGAAGAAGATGAATTGTATTATGTCATAGAGCATAAGAGATAGGGTAAAATCTGAGGAAGATTAAAACAATTAAGCAATGGCCATGCTTAAAGAAACTTACTAGCTACCTAACGAAAAAAGAACGATAGATTGAACCCTACAAGGTGAAATAGACAAATAGACAAATAAATGAGATTCGACAATCTTAACTGGCACACCGTACTGAATATATGAACTTCCGTACTTCTCTCATGAATCAATTATTTTTATATAATAAATTTTGCATTGAGATAAAGTTTTATGGGTGGAAGAAGAAAAAAGCATTTAATGGAGACGAGTTAAGCCAGAGTGGAAATAAAGACTCTTGTTTTGAGTTGGATATATGTTCTTGAGGTAAAAATTTAGAGGAAAGAACGGAGAAGTTTCTCTACAAAGGATTTAAAGAGTGTGTTGGATGGTGTGGAGGCAAATGCACGTGTGGATTGTGACAAGACAGAATCAAATCCTTTCTTTTGATTTCATAATTATTGTGAAACTTCCTAGAAGGGAAAATTATGTATGACTTGTAATAGAGTCCTAAAAAAAAAAAAAAAAAAAAAAAGACTTGAACGTTTCCCTAACTCGCATTCTCAACTTCTTCAATGTTTAGGCTCAGATCATCGACCACTTCTTGTGTACATCTCTGAGAATAATGTGCATACAAGGAAGTTTTTTAGATACGATAAGCGTTGGAGCGATGAAAATCACTTCAAGGATTGTCTCAATTCGACTTTTGCACAATTCCTCCACTCGAATAATCCTCAATCCCTGGACGATATGCTCAAGTACTTAAGAAAATCAATCTCGAATTGGAGAACTCACCATCAACTCAATCTGGCAGCTGAAATAGACAATCTAACATCCAGGCTAAATAGTCTTCTCAATGAAGAAAATCCGGATCCTGATCTCATAATCACAACTAAATCACAGGCTTGCTAAACTAGTACATCTTGAAGAACAATTTTGGTCGCAAAAAAGCCGGATTCAATGGTTACGTGATGGAGATAGAAACACAAAATTCTTTCACGGATGTACTAAACAACGACGAGCTGCCAACAAAATCATGGTTCTTAAAACATCTTCAGAAAATTTTGTAACAGAAGAACAAGACATCCAAATAGAATTCCTAACTTTCTTCAAGGACTTGTATACCTCTAACGCCAATGACTCTATGGAAGCTCTATCTTTTATTAAACCGAAGGTAACTCAAGAAATGAATGAGTCAATCATTAGCCCCATTTCTCTTCAAGAAATAAAAACTGCACTTTTTCAAATGAACCCGGACAAAGCTCTCGGACCCGATGGATTTACAGCAAGATTTTATCAGGAAAATTGGGACCAAGTAGGGAGTTATCTTCTTTCCTCCATCACGGATTTCCTAACTACAGATAGTTTGACAACTGGCTTCTCGGAAACTAACATCTACCTTAACCCCGAAGATCAAAAACCCAACCCTAGTAAGCCAATTCCGCCTTATTAGCCTTTGCAATGTTTCATACAAGATCCTTACTAAAGTCCTTGCCAATCGTATCAAACCAATAATGAACAACATCATCTCCATCAACCAATCTGCGTTTGAACCGGGCAGACAAATAACAGATAATGTTCTCATTGTGGCTGAACTCTTACACTCTTTACGCATCAAGAAACGTAAAACAGGACATATAGCAATCAAGTTAGACATTTCCAGAGCCTTTGATAAAGTCGGATGGAATTATCTAGATGCAATGATGAAACAACTCGGATTCAACAAATTATAATTATCTAGATGCAATGATGAAACAACTCGGATTCAACAATTTATGGAGAACATGGATCACTAAATGTTTATCCACAGTGAAATACAACCTCCTTATTAATGGGAATAGAGGACAACCTTTCCAAGCTTCAAGAGGATTACGACAAGGCGACCCTCTGTCACCGTATTTGTACCTTATATGTGCCGAGGGTCTTACACAGTTGCTTAACAAGAATGCAAAACAAGGACACCTTCACGGTTTTAGAGCAGGAAAGTCAGGTCCATCCATAACCCATCTTTTGTTTGCGGATGATTCACTTCTACTTTGTCAAGCAATCCCTCAGGAATGTACACATCTCAAGAGAGTCCTTAACTTATATGCAACACTCTCAGGACAGCATATAAATTACCAGAAGTCTAGTATAGTTTTTAGTAAAACAGTTCCACAAGAGCTCAGGACAGCATATAAATTACCAGAAGTCTAGTATAGTTTTTAGTAAAACAGTTCCACAAGAGAACCATGATGAGCTCTGTTCAATTCTGGGTATTACTGATAAGACGGGCATTGGTAAATATCTTGGCCTTCCAGATACAAACAATAGAAAGAGCACTGCACATTTGCTTATCTACTTCAGAAAACATCAAAACTCACACAAAATTGGACATCTCATCTACTCTCCCCTGCCGGAAAAGAAACGCTAACCAAGGCGGTATTACAAGCAGCTCCTTCATATGCAATGACTTGTTTTAAGTTACCAAACAAAACGATCAATTCTATTACAAGTCAAATCAGGAATTTCTAGTGGAACTCAAAAGGTAACTCCAAATACCTGGCCTATGCTCCCTGGACAACCCTCACAACATCAAAATCTAAAGGAGGTCTAGGCTTCAGAGATCTTCATGTGTTCAACAATTCACTTCTAGTCAAACAAATCCATCAACTTTCTATAAATCCTAATTCTATGCTCTATCAAGTTTTACAAGGAGAATACTTCCATGGAAAACATATACTCAATGCCAAAACAACCAAACGTCCAAGTGCAGCATGGAAAAGCCTATCCCGTACAATCAACCTCATTAACGATAAATATAGGTGGAAAATTGGAATGGAGAAACAATCAAATTCTTTGAGGATAATTGGTTAAATCTTACACCACCAAGACCCCCGCAGCCTGTTAACGAAGACTCAAAAGAAATGATTCATCGAGTTTGTGATGCCATTGATTCTTTTAGTCAGAATTGGGATATGTCTATGCTTAACCAACATGTTCATCCATTAGACATTCCAATCATTCTGCGTCAAAAGCCCAATATCACACCATATCGTGATCGTATATTATGGAGTTTTCATCAATCTGGGAATTTTATTTGTCTTGACGTACCAATTGATAATGTTTGCTTAATGTGTAAGGAAGCACCTGAGGATACGCATCATTTGATATGGGGTTGTCGTGTATCAAAAGAAATCTGGAGCCTATCTATACCAATACTAGATTCAATAGAGAATATTACAACTCTTGCCGACTTCATATCTCAGGTAAATGATTTTATCAACAATCTGCAAACACTTTTGTTTTCTTTATGGGTTGGACAATCTGGAAAGCAAGGAACGATATTGTCTTCAACTCAAAATGACAACCTATTCCATCCCTTATTCACCAAGCCATTGTTGATCACACATTGTGGGAGCAATCTAGAGTTTCATCTTATAAAAATGACAACCTATTCCATCCCTTATTCACCAAGCCATTGTTGATCACACATTGTGGGAGCAATCTAGAGTTTCATCTTATAGCACTAGGGTACCTATTTTCTCAAATTTGAGCAGGGTCCCAAGTTTTTGTAACAGGTATACCTGTTTCATTGATGCCTCTTGGATTAATCCCAATCAACATTTTGGTTTTGGATGGATACTTAAGGATAAGGACAAAAAGAAGATACTCCAAGGAAAAGGAAGTGCACAGTTCATAAAGGATGCTACAGCAGCAGAAGCATATGCTTTAAGAGAGGCGGTTTTTCAAACACATGCTTTGGGCTATGATAACGTTAATTTCCTTTGAGATGCAAAAAATATTTATTCTCCAGTGCTTAACCAAACAAAGCAAGGCTATACACCCATTGGACATCGATACTCTATGATTGAAGATATCATGAATCTATGTCAGCAAAACTCTCTGAAGTTCACGTTTCAACATATACCTAGACATCTCAACAAAGAAGCAGATAGACTTTCAAAAGAGATTAGAAGAGAATAATCCTCAACAATAATCAAATGGGTTCTTTAGCTTGGACAGGAGAAAGACGAAAAAGACTAGTGGTGGACTGTTGAGTGAACACTACAAGAAATAACTGACACTACTAAGAAAAAAATGAGATACCTATTGGATATGCCTTAATAGATCAATTATTTCAATTGCGCTGAAGTTTAAAAGGCCCATAAACATTTTTTGGAAAATTTGTTTTGAGGTAACACGTTTAAAATTTAAAAGGCCCATAAACATTTTTTGGAAAATTTGTTTTGAGGTAACACGTTTAAAAACAGAATAGATATTCTGTTTTGTTGAGATATGAATATGACGAGAAAATCATCTATGAAGCGCCGATAATCTTCTTCGACGAGTACCTGCAGAGGAAGATTCAGATGATTAATGGAGGCTTATACAGAAGACAAATAGAGAGATCATCATGTTAAGTTACATTTGAGTCTTTTATTTGTATAAGCTTGTATATTTGTGTAATCAGCAGGATCGGTCCCGTAATAGGGAGGGTTTTGCCCATTTATGAAAATAATTAAGCTATATCTCTATATATAATTTAGGTAACTATCATTGTAGTTATCTTAGTCTGGTGTTTAAGCACGTAGTGGTTTATCTAGTTGTCTGAGTTCAAGTCCTCACCACTATGCTTTTTTATATCTATTTTGTAATTAAAATAGTTTAAAAAAAAATAAAATCTTGTCTTGAGCCCTCGTAAATTCCCGACCGACCTGATAATCAGATTTAGAACAAGGTGATTGTTTTTCATCGTAAATTCCCGACCGACCTGATAATCAGATTTAGAACAAGGTGATTGTTTTTCAATCTTGTTTTTGGTTGTAATCTCTCGATGAGATTCTTGGACAAGGATTATCTAGTGGATTGGGAGAACGATTTCTCCTTCCAGATGTAGCTTCTTAGAGACGTGAACTAGGTGATCAAAGCTTGATATTCCAATTTCTATATCCTGCAATCATGATCACAATAAATCAAAGATTAATCAAGTAATAACCAAGAAAATGTGAATCACAGTGAGATCAGATTTCTAACAAGTGGTATCAGAACAAGGTTTTATGATTCACAAGAGGTGNATTTGAGAGAAAGGAAATTCTCAAGTATGTAGATTATGGCTTCTGTAAAGTATGGTGCTGCAAGTATATAAAGAACTTGCTAGTAAGAATATTAAGAACACAAAGATGGATCATAGACTGTTGCTGAAGTTTTGTTCAAAGATTGATTCTTGATCTAGTTTTTTTTTTCATTCAATCTTTGAAGAAAAGTGAAAGGTTGAACTTGAGTTCACTTTGGTGTCGTGATTTCTGTTTTGGTGAATTCAGAAGTGTATGCAACATAGATTACCAGATTCTAATCATAAATTTCTTCTAAAAGCTAAGACTAACAAAGAGGGTTGAATGTTGAATGCTATTGTAACTAAAGCGTAACTAAAAGAGATGTAAGCAATAAACTAAAAGCTTTAGGGCATAGGATGATTCCAGGGACTTGGCTGCAAAGATCTAACAACTATTCACATAGGATGATTCCAGGGACTTGGCTGCAAAGATCTAACAACTATTCAGTGACTGATTAAGAACCGTCTAGAACTCAAACATAAATACTAACTATGCAAATCTGATGGTCACGACGAATAACAACTATACTAGAACATTCATACACCTATGACAGGTGTTTTCAACAGGCAAAGACTTTAATAAACTGCATGCATTATCTAGCAGGTCTGATCTTGTTCACAGTCTTCCCTAAGGGATGTTCTATTCTCAGAAGGAAGACTGCTCACCAAATACCTTGTTCTAGTAGAGCCGACCTGTCAGAGTTCTAAGATCTAACCTAAAATCATAGACTAAGTGGCCAGCAAAGCCTAAGCATTAAGAACAGATAAAGATGAAGACTCTTACAAATTAGAGTTGCATATCAAAATCCCTATTGGAATCTCCCAAACCCTAACTGGGAAACTACTCAGACATAACAAGAGAAACCCAGTAGATCTTTGTAGGAAAACTGTATTGCAATTGAAATCTCCAAGAACAAGGTTTCAGAATCACAAGAGAATTCTTCTCCCCAAAACAAAGAACAAAAAAGAAGAGACCCAAGCAGGGCCGGTCCGGATGTTTTTGGGGCCCTAGGCGTAAATAGAAGAAAAAATAATTTTGGGACCTTAGGCCAATTTGGGACCTTAGGCCAAAAAAAAAAAAAAAAAAATGTTGTAGTTAAACAACCACCAAACCAAGCAAGAAACATTGACATTTTTGTTTCTATTGTAAATATTATATTATATAAATGTATAGTCTATTTTTTTTAATAAAAATATGGGTCCTCCAAAAATTGGGGCCCAAGGCAGAGTGGCCTTATATGCCTTACGGTAGGACCGGCCATGGACCCAAGAGTCCTCAAATAGGACATGGTGATATATGTTTAGGTCTTAGAAAGTTCATAATAAATAGATAGAAGTAGGTCAAAACCGTGTTCCTTGGTCAATGACCAAACTGCCCTTCATTAACTCTCTTCGGATCTGGTTTGACATGTCTTCAGTAAATCGCCTATAACTTCTACACTATAGCTCTGATTGATGTGATTCCACTTTGAGGTGAAATCTGACTCTTCTAGCTTTCCAATGATATATTACAAGCCAAATTTGGAGTTCGGGAAGTAGGCAAACTAAATCGATCTTTGGAGCTGTTTGTCTAGAACAGAAGCAGTCTGTTCCGTGTCTTCGATCCGGTCGGATTGGAGGCAATCCGACCGTACACGGAGTGCAGAAGGGACCAGAAATTCATCCAGAAATCAGTCCGAGCGGACCAGAACTAATCTGATCGGACGGGACATAAAAAATGGGCCAGGATGCTTCCTTTTGCTCTGTTTCTAGTGTTTCATCCATGTATATGACCTTGGGCAATGGGCAAGGATGCTTCCTTTTGCTCTGTTTCTAGTGTTTCATCCATGTATATGACCTTGGGCACTTCTTGACCTAATAAGACACTAAGAGCATCTCCAAGGAAAACTTCAAATTTGAAATTAGTCCAACTTCAAATTTGAAGTTTTTATGAAAATTTTCTAATGGTTCAACTTCAAACTAAACTTCAAATATTTTTTATTTTGCACAATAGTCCTTGATGTTATTTTTAATATAATAAAATCATTAAAAGTTTAAAATATTTATATTATAATCAATACTAAATATATAAATTATTTTAATATAACATTAAAAAAAAACTAAATTACATAAATTTAATATAAAAATAAATTAGGGACAAGAGTTTTGAAATAGCTCAATTACGTTTCAACAATCAAGCAAAGAAATTAGCTCTAAAAGAAAAATTGGGAGATGATTAGATATTGCTAAAAGATTTAGACTCCATCGTTGATAGTAAT
>CM071716.1:56917537-56933916 GCA_036630335.1 Physaria fendleri | reverse complement strand
AACCAGCGACCTAAAGATCACAGCAACTACTACAGTCTTCCGCTCTACCAACTGAGCTAAGGTCGGTCTTAATTACAGATGATTATAAAAGGACTTAGATCAATAATTCGTGATGATTATAAAATGAGTTAATGTACCAGTGCATGGAGTAATAACTAGTCTTGGACATTTGGCTTTTCGGTTCGGTTATTTTGTTCTTTCGGTTCTGATCCTTGTGATCTATAGAGATGTGTCAATGACACAATGAAGATTGGAGAAATACTCAGGAGCCGAGCTATACAAGACAATGGTTTAGTATCCTTAGGTTAAGGCTTGTTGGAGCTTTATTCCAACATGTTTCAATCCTAAAAAGAGAAAAGAACTTGTTTGGTTCTCCATAGATGAGATTAATAATAGGAGCTTCCTCCTCCTTGTAACATTTTGGGTTTCTTATTGGAGATTCTGCAGACAAAGCTACAATATCCAGAGGAGTATCCGACTGGTATGAGTGGCTACCATTGTCCAGGGGTTCACTCCTGTGATCAGATCAATTACCTTCAATAACAACTTAAAACAACATACCAAGGTTTTATATATTTAAGTTATAAACAAAGTGTATTCCAAAGTGAGCAAAATATACACAAATCCGCATAATAGCAAGCCACAATTAGATAAGGATAGAGTGCAAATTGGCAGATAATCCAAGCACGATTTTCGGATAACGCATTTAACCTCTGGCTTTAAGCTCCGCAAGCCTCCTGGACAAATCGTCCTCATCGACTTTCTCCTCTGTCTTAGTAGGAATGGCATGACCAGCAGGCTGAGGTAGTCCAACAGAAACTTCGAGGCCATAGTCATCTGCTACCTGCTGCATTAGACTGTTGACTTCGCCTTCTGGAGTGGACAATGAAGTTGAACCAGCCATGGCATTCTCCATGAACTCAGCTTGGACTTCCATGTTCACAAACTGCTTCTCGAATGAATCCATTGTCTCTGACATCTTCTGTAGATTACCTGTTGAAAGACACAGAAAACTGCTTCTCGAATGAATCCATTGTCTCTGACATCTTCTGTAGATTACCTGTTGAAAGACACAGAGAACAGATAAGATCCTAAGTTGTATATAACGCAAGTAATCTACTGAAGACTTGTTTACTCGTGCTATACATGCTCTTCAATCACAGAACAGAAAGTTAAACCCTTAATATGTTTTGCACAAGAACAAATCCTTTTTCTATTCAGAATCATCCTTCAACCTAATCAATGATCAGAAACACGGCCTTATACAATAGACTAAACCTAAGAGAAGGACTTAAACAATAGTCTAAACCTATGAGAAGCATATGAAGATGTTTTTTGATGATTCTAGGGCATCAAAAGACGATGAAGTACCTGTTGCAAGCGAAGACTCGAGAGATTTTACGATATTGGTCATGGATTTGGTGATGGTGGTCATCTTAGCCTGGGTATCAAGACGAGCAACAACAGCGTCAAGCCGAGAAGCTAGACGTAGGTTTTACGATATTGGTCATGGATTTGGTGATGGTGGTCATCTTAGCCTGGGTATCAAGACGAGCAACAACAGCGTCAAGCCGAGAAGCTAGACGTAGGTAGTTCATCTGCTCGCTGCGCTTACGAATAGCGTTCTCAGCGTAGATCCGAGCACCATCCATGTTCCCCTTCTCGATCGCCTTCTTAACCTTGAGTTTCTCTGCTTTCTCTTCCTTCTCGCACTTCCTTGATTGCCTTTGCAGAGATTTCGATGTGAATTTTAAATCGAATATCTGATTCATCAACTTATCTGTGTTACCCATGTTGAATCGATTCCTCTACACCTGTAGATCTATTCGTTTAAAAAATTGCAAAAACAGAGAATTTTAGGGCTTTTTTACGTTTCGTCTGGGCAAAAAATATCTCCGACGCGTTAGAAGAGGATATTGTCTTTTTGCAGATTGAAAATGAATATGGTTCATATGGAAATGACAAAGCTTATCTTAGTAAGCTAGCTAGCATGGCTAGGAAACATCTGGGGAGTGACATAGTTTTGTAAGATTAGTTTCTGCCTTTCTAAATTATTTGGTTTCGATAATACCCCAGTTAATTATGTTCTCAGTTACTTTCTGTTTTGGCTTGCTTAGGGTGATCTATTTTGCATATGCTCAACTCCTTGAATATCTGTTAAGAATTGCATCTAATGTCTTGCCTCTGTTTGTCAGCATTATTATCTTGTGTTTTGTTCTGCACCTTTAAACGACGGTCTTTTCAAAATAGATCAAGTTTCTGCCGCAAGTCACCTCGATAGCAGTTTCTTTGATTAATACGCACGTTTCCTGTTGCTCATAATGATCTTCAGGTATACAACAGATGGAGGGAGAAGAGAAAATCTTGAGAAAGGAACTATCCCTGAAGATGATGTTTACTCAGGTATACGTACGCTTCCTGTGTATTCATGATTCATAGTAAACTGAAATAATGTTCTGTTTCTGATATTGATATATCGTAGATCCGAGCACCATCCATGTTCCCCTTCTCGATCGCCTTCTTAACCTTGAGTTTCTCTGCCTTCTCTTCCTTCTCGCACTTCCTTGCTTGCCTTTGCAGAGATTTCGATGTGAACTTTAAATCGAATATCTGATTCATCAACTTATCTGTGTTACCCATATTGAAACGATTCCTCTAAACCTGTAGATCTATCCGTAAAAAAAAAAATCGCAAAAACAGAGAATTTTAGGGCTTTTTTGCTTATCTTCTGGGCAAAAAATTTCTCCAACGCGTTAGAAGAAGAGATTGAATTGAAGAAAAATAAAGACGAAAGAAGGAAGAGTAATGTTGAAGTCAATTTTGGTTTAATTAATCGGAATTGACCGGTTTAGATTAAATGTCGAACATACCCGGTTTAAGTTCTATTTCATGATATTTTGGTTTAATTAATCGGAATTGACCGGTTTAGATTAAATGTCGAACATACCCGGTTTAAGTTCTATTTCATGATGTGTTTATCAAGTTCGGGTAGCTTGTCCTTTTCAAAGGTGGCTCTTTTAGGAACATCAATGGTAATATTTCATCTTGTTGTGTTACAGCGGCGACAATTCTTTAAGTAAATTTTAGATTTGTCTGAAAATCACAGTTTGTCTCTAATGTGGCGATTGTCTTCCTCTCAAATTCTGCACTGGAACCGGTTTTTCTGAATTTAAGTGTTGAATTTGTTTAAACTGAGTGATAACCAGCAGATGCTGCGAGTGGACCAGAAAGTGCTCGAGCCGGTGTATGTTTACAGAAGAGAGACGATGGCGATGATAAGCAGGTTTAGCTTGTCATCAACGGGAAGACAAACAAGACATCAATTGGGTTTTATGTTGCTCCTTGTTGCTGTCTTTGCTCTTCTTGCTTCACTGTCCTCTGCTCATTCTCCGGATGAGAAGGTAAGTTAAGACTTTTTCTTCACAATTATGTAATTTGTTTCTCATTTCATGTAAAAATTCTGAACTTTCTTTTTAAAAGTTGCAGATGATATCTCGGAAGTTTTATATCAAAGATGATATTTTTTGGAAAAATGGGAATCCTTTTCAGATCATTGGTGGTGATTTGCACTACTTTCGTGTTGTTCCTGAGGTACTGTTCCTTTGTGTAGATGACAGATGTGTTTTTATAATGTGATCCATCTGATTGCTGTTGTTAATCATCATGATGTTTATAATATCAATGATTGATGGATTAATACCAGATTATGGATGCAGTACTGGGAAGATCGGCTTCTAAGGGTCAAGGCTTTAGGCCTGAATACTATACAAGTGTATGTTCCTTGGAATCTGCATGAACCAATGCCCGGGAAGATAGTTTTCGAGGGTATTGGTGATCTTGTGTCTTTTCTCAAGCTGTGTGAGAAGCTAGATCTTCTTGTTATGCTGCGTGCTGGACCTTATATTTGTGGAGGTCTGTGTTTTTTTTTTCTTCTGTTGTGATTTCTTATTGAGTTGATACAGATGTTTTTACTACATCATGTGGGAAAGTTGCGATACAAAGAAAAAACTGCTCATATGTTGTCTTGTATCTGTCACAGAATGGGATTTGGGGGGCTTTCCTGCTTGGTTACTTACTGTGAAACCACGTCTCCAACTAAGGACATCAGATCCTGCGGGGGCTTTCCTGCTTGGTTACTTACTGTGAAACCACGTCTCCAACTAAGGACATCAGATCCTGCATATCTTAAGTTTGTAAGTTATCAGCTAAGTGAAGCAAGTAATAGATAAGTGGAGTTGCTGTTAATCAGCTTGCACTGTGCAATACTAATCTACTAAACATATTACAGGTTGAAAGATGGTGGGCTGTTCTGTTTCCCAAGGTACTTCCTCTGCTTTACAGCAATGGGGGTCCTGTTATAATGGTTCAGGTACCTTACCAACCGATGTTCCACTTTGTCCTTTATCCAGATCTGGTATGTTGGGTAGCTGCATTTGACCAGATGTGTCGCTTCATTACTAAGGAGCCTTACTAAGTTTATATTTTGGAAGCTTTTATAAATAAGATGTCTTTGTGTATAATTTCCTTAGACCTGGGACACTATGGTTGACAAATTCGAAGCTAGAGGCCAGATCCCTGTCATTATAATTTCCTTAGACCTGGGACACTATGGTTGACAAATTCGAAGCTAGAGGCCAGATCCCTGTCATAGATCTTTTATATTAGCAATGTTTGTTTACTAAATGTAAGCTACTTCTTTTTGCAGATTGAAAATGAATATGGTTCATATGGAAATGACAAAGCTTATCTTAGTAAGCTAGTTAGCATGGCTAGGAAACATCTGGGGAGTGACATAGTTTTGTAAGATTAGTTTCTGCCTTTCTAAATCATTTGGTTTCGATAATACCCCAGTTAATTATGTTCTCAGTTACTTTCTGTTTTGGCTTGTTTAGGGTGATCTATTTTGCATATGCTCAACTCCTTGAATATCTGTTAAGAATTGCATCTAATGTCTTGCCTCTGTTTGTCAGCATTATTATCTTGTGTTTTGTTCTGCACCTTTAAACGACGGTCTTTTCAAAATAGATCAAGTTTCTGCCGCAAGTCACCTCGATAGCAGTTTCTTTGATTAATACGCACGTTTCCTGTTGCTCATAATGATCTTCAGGTATACAACAGATGGAGGGAGAAGAGAAAATCTTGAGAAAGGAACTATCCCTGAAGATGATGTTTACTCAGGTATACATACGCTTCCTGTGTATTCATGATTCATAGTAAACTGAAATAATGTTCTGTTTCTGATATTGATATATTACGCTTCCTGTGTATTCATGATTCATAGTAAACTGAAATAATGTTCTGTTTCTGATATTGATATATAACAATGACGAGCAAGTTCCGTCTCTGACAGCTGTTGATTTCCCAACCGGTAATGACCCTTGGCCAATATTTGAGCTGCAAAAGAAGTTTAATGCTCCAGGAAGATCACCTCCACTTTCCTCGTAAGTCTCTTGTGTTCCCAGTCTTTTACTGTAAATTATTTTTTGTCAATTAGATTCCTTGATTTGTTTGTTACAGGGAGTTCTATACTGGCTGGCTCACCCATTGGGGTGAGAAGATTGCAAAAACTGGTGCTGAATTTACGGCAGACCCATTGGGGTGAGAAGATTGCAAAAACTGGTGCTGAATTTACGGCAGCTTCTCTTGAAAAAATACTGTCTCGAAATGGTTCTGCTGTGCTCTATGTATGTGCTTCAAAATGCTTCACGTATCAGTGTTTACAAGATAGGGATTAACAATAACACTGAGGATTTCGTAATGTGATGTTCAGATGGCACATGGAGGAACAAACTTTGGTTTCTATAATGGCGCAAATACTGGCTCTGAAGAATTTGACTATAAACCAGATCTGACATCCTATGACTATGTAAGGAAATTTCACATCATTACACATTCTTGTAAATCCTTGAACTATATTTCAAAATACTATAGATTTGTCTTTGTTTTTGTCATTTCAGGATGCTCCCATTAAGGAGTCTGGTGACATAGATAATCCAAAATTCCAAGGTTTGATCTAATCATTGCTTTTAGCGATTTTGCAGTCTTGCTTTGTTTCTTTATAAGACTTTTTGTTATTATTGGCAGCTATTGAGAGAATGATTAAGAAGTACTCTGCTGCACCACAATCCATTATGCCCTCCAATAAGCAACAGAAAGCGTATGGCCCAATAAAGATGCAGATGACTACGTCGCTGGTTGATTTAATTAATTTGACAGATCCTGCAGATGTGATCACCTCTGCCAACCCAATTTCGATGGAATCGGCTGGACAGGTATGTAATACCAATAGTCTTTTCCCCTTATATTTGACTGTAAAGCTAAGCATTTCCATACTAACCAATAGTATGCATTTCCATACTAACCAATAGTATTGTCATTTGTATAAACTGATTCTTAATTGTCTTGCTCCCAGATGTTTGGATTTCTTTTATATGAATCTTCTTACAATGCAAAAAAGAGTGGGAATATACTAAGAATTCCGAAGGTATAGAACACTGTTTCCTATTTATCTGAATTCAATGGCAATATGTAAATATAGCTTCCTTTCTCAATTTAATCATGGGGAGGAACAAACTTTGGTTTCTATAATGGCGCAAATACTGGCTCTGAAGAATTTGACTATAAACCTGATCTGACATCCTATGACTATGTAAGGAAATTTCACATCATTACACATTCTTGTAATTCCTTAAACTACATTTAAAAGTAGTATAATTTTAATTTGTTTTTGTCATTTCAGGATGCTCCCATTAAGGAGTCTGGTGACATAGATAATCCAAAATTCCAAGGTTTGATCTTATCATTGCTTTTAGCGATTTTGCAGTCTTGCTTTGTTGTTTTATTAGACTGTGCTATTATTGTCAGATCTTGAGAGAGTGATTAAGAAGTACTCTGCTGCACCACAATCCATTATGCCCTCCAATAAGCAACAGAGAGCGTATGGCCCTATAAAGATGCAGATGACTTCGTCGCTGTTTGATTTAGTTCGTATGACAGATCCTGCAGATGTGATCACCTCTGCCAACCCAATATCAATGGAATCTGCTGGACAGGTATGTAATATCAATAGTCTTTTCCCCTTATATTTGACTGTAAAGCTAAGCATTTCCATACTAACCAATAGTATTGTCATTTGTATAAACTGATTCTTAATTGTCTTGCTCCTAGATGTTTGGATTTCTTTTATATGAATCTTCTTACAATGCAAAAAAGAGTGGGAATATACTAAGAATTCCGAAGGTATAAAACAGTGTTTCCTATTTATCTGAATTCAATGGCAATATGTAAATATAGCTTCCTTTCTCAATTTAATCATGATCTGAATTCAATGGCAATATGTAAATATAGCTTCCTTTCTCAATTTAATCATGGTAAATGAGATTCAGGGTCATCTTCTAACATGATGAGTTGCAGGTTCATGACAGAGCTCAAGTGTTTGTTTCATGTGTTTCCCAAGATGTTGATGTGGGAGTACTAAAATACATTGGTATAATTGAGAGATGGAACAACCAGCCTGTTTCTCTTCCAACTACTGAGTGTACCTCCAACACTAGCTTATTTCTTCTGGTAAGAGAACTCTTAATCCACAAATTAGATTCTTTACCTCTAACTGGAGCTGTATAATCATCATTTCTATAAAAATATCTTTTAGGTCATTACTTTGCTCCTGTTTTGTATAGGTTGAAAACATGGGTCGTGTAAATCATGGGACATATCTCTTTGATGAGAAGGTAAAACTTATGTTACAGAGATTTGTTATTCGCTTATGTGATAAACTATACATGTGATCTTGTTAGTTTAGTTCTTCAAAGATGGTTATACATACCAAAGAGAGAATATCCAGGCAGCCACGGTAGTCTTTGTACACTATCCAGACAGCCAAAGTCTAATGTATTACTTTTAGGGTATTTTGTCTTCGGTGTATCTAGATGGTCAAAATCTCCATGGATGGAAGATGATACCACTTCCTTTTCACAACCTGAATCAAGAACCAAATCTCAGTTTCGAGATGCAACATACCAAAGTGAAAAGTCAGAAGTTAGAACTTACTTATGGTCAGTGCTCTTATTTTGGTTTTTGAATTTTAAGTCTTCTACAATCTTTGAAGATGCTTTTTGACTGTGTTCATAATACCTCTACCATTAAGGACATGAATGAAAACTAATTGCTTCTTGTTAATAACTATAGATCTCGGACGAAAGGAACCAGCTGTGTTTGCTGGTGAGTTCTTTATCAACAGTGTAGAAGAAATCAAAGACACATATCTATCATTTGACGGTTGGGGTAAAGGAATTGCTTATGTCAATAAATTCAACATTGGAAGATATTGGCCGGTAGAGCTCTGTCCTGATGTCCTCCTCTTCTACAAAGCTGACCCATTGTTCTGTTTCCCTTACACATGATACCTTTTTGCAGTCTGTTGGACCACAGTGTCACCTCTATGTTCCAGCTCCGCTTCTTAATTCCCTTACACATGATACCTTTTTGCAGTCTGTTGGACCACAGTGTCACCTCTATGTTCCAGCTCCGCTTCTTAAGCCTGGCAAAAACACATTGGTATGTTGACAAGGACATGAGATTTGACCATTTGGTAGTTAGGACAGAGGATGGAACCATTTTCTTGATAGGAAACCAACGGGTCTCAATCCATCCCCAATTCTATCTTTCTCCTTTACTTACATTTGTCAGAAAACATTTTGCAGGTGATATTCGAGTTAGAATCACCAAATCTAGAATTCGAGTTAGAATCACCAAATCTAGAGCTTTTGCTGGAGAGTGTGGATCATCAAGACTTCACATGCGGTTCAACTGATTACAAAGTTAGAAACATTGTCCCTCAGGTGAACAAGATTTTATGAATCTTTTTCTTCGTCGTTCATTGGTTAATATATTATGAAATAATTTAAATAAAAACGTAAATAAAATGATAATGTCTAATACAAGTTATACAACATTTGGTAAATAAATGATTACGTAATCTTCTTTCGTTAGTTCACAAATTTATGTTTGTTTAGTGGAACTTAAAGTTTTGTCAGAGTGAATCTGAAAACAAAATCAGGACAGAACACAATTGCAAGTTAGCATACAAACAAAAAACATTATTAACTTTTCACGCAAGAAACAAAGCTGATTACCCACGGGGTTACAACAGTTCATTATACAATCTGATCCTATACGACTATACCTCAATAAAATCGAATATGAAAATAACCAGAGAAAGAACACCGAGATAGAAAGAGAGAGAGGAGAAAGATATTATGCAGCCCAATCCCACAACAGAATTATCTACTACGAATTTTATTTACCTTGACCTCTGCCTTGTTTACATAAAAGTTCAACCTCAAAATTAGACTCCTGCCTTGTTTCCAAGTTCTCCCGAAGAATCTTGACTCCCATGTATCTGCAAAGATTGAGGAAGACTGTTTATACATATACAATTTAAAGGAAACCTCAGATTCATTATGCTGGTATTGATTTTGATTTACCTTCCCATCATCATGACAGTGGCTTGAGGGTTGGTTCCCGGTGACTCGTCAAACGTGGAACCATCAATAACTCTGAGTCTGTCGGCACCAAGAACTTTGCGGTTAGGGCTCACAACTAAAGCGCTTAGATGTTACCACTTTTGCAACCAGACGAATGGCTTCGACACAGCGTTGAAGATCCACCTGATGGCTAAAGTAATTGAAGGTGACTGAAGGGTTGTCATCAACATTTGTGTTGACCAAGGTCAGATGTCCTCTAGAGATTGGGTAAGCTAGTTTCTCCAAGATGAAACTTCCATTGAATGCTTCATGAAGTTGGTATTTGTTTCTTGTGATGTGAGCTCGTGTTGCTTCTACTCTTCTCTGCTTTGCAGGAATGGTAGAAAACAATTGATTCTGCAGACAAGATCAGACCATTCCCTCCTTTTATCAAACCACATTCTCTTACGAATACACCTAAGAACAAAATTATGTAGTTTATGTTACCTTGTCCGACATAATCCCATAGTGAGTATGAATGCTCTCAGGGGATTGTCCAAAACCAGTGCTGGCTTCAACATACACGCCCATCTTTGTGATTCCAACAGTCTGAATAAGTGACTGCTCTATAGGTTGCTTTGAAGGTACCAAGATGGTGTTCATCGGATTATCAGCCATTCCTTTCCCTACATGTTCATTATCTAAAACCACAGGAATCTTTAGTCTCTGAAGCTCCTTCTTAGGTCCAATTCCACTTAGCATCAACATCTGTGGCGACCCAATGGCTCCACTAGATAAGATCACTTCACTTCCCTTCCTATTTGAGAGTAGAGCCTGGTGTTGGTTACCTTTCTCGTCTTTGAATATAACTCCTGTTACACGAGGTCTTGGTCCTGCATTCAAAACCGAAAAAGAAGGTTATCCTTTTGATCCTCTAAAACCTCAAACAGAAATTTCATCGAACAGTTGGAAGGCACAAAAAAAAAGTATCAGTACCTGAAGTGTCAAAAACGATTTTTTGCACGGTGGCATAAATCAAAACTCTGAGCTTCTGAGGGTTACCATAAGCAAGAAGCTCCGCCGAGGTGTGCCGACGGCCAAATCTATCAAAAATTGTGCCGCCAATTTTAGTACCTGAAACGTGATCGTAAGTGAAGCCATTGAAAGGTGTGACTCCAACATCTAAAAGACCATCTCTGAAAGCTTTCTGCCATAACGTTAACTTCGGCTGATGAACACCAAGAACTCTAGCACGAGCATTATAAACGCCGTCAGTAGAAACAAACGCTTGTGACGCTGATGAAGCTGACGTGTCAGCAAGTCCAATATGAAAATTCTTAAGGAAAGACACGTTTGCGTTGGTAAATGGAACGCCACCTCGCTCCAAAACAAGAACGCTAAAATTCTGCGATAGCGTTGCGGCTAAAGGACAACCTGCGGTTCCACCTCCGATGATTATGTAATCGTAGGATGAATCTTGATGACCGTTAGATGAAAAAGAAGATGATGAAGATGATGAGAATGTGCTTGCTTTATTGATGAATGTGAATCTGTATGGATTAAACTTCAACTTCTTCTCTTTACCTACAAAACAATAGTTGGTAAAAGTAAATTACACCATTAATGTTTTGAGCAGAACAGAAGTCAAAGAAACACAACACTTGTGTGTGAAAAGATTATCTTAATCACTCTAGATTCGGTCATGATGAAGCTAATGTGTATAAACAGACGATTAAATATGTATTATGTATATGTCTATGAACAAGCTCGGAGTTGAAGTTAAACAAGACTGACATATATATACATACATATTCATACACTAAGAAGAGAGTTGAAGTTAAACTGTGTAATGAGCATTGTGCTTTAAGGGGAGAGAAGTGACCTTTAGAAGGAGATGAGGAAAGAGAAGTAGGGAGACAGAGAAGAAGAGCAAAGAGAAGAAGCTTGATAGCCATTGATGTGTTTTATTGTTTCTGCTATAACTTATTATGTGGCTTTGCATGAATGGTCTTGTTTTGTGTGTGTTCTTCTACTATAAATAACACTAACTGATCTAACAGAGCAACTATATTAATTACACTCACATGTGTCTCTATATAATGTTACATCTATGTAACCATTTATACGAATATGTTTATATTATAGTATTACATTGAAATTTTGTGGTTAGATACCATGCCGTAATATAATAAGTTCATAAATACGTTGATTCTGGATGTGTCCCACTTTTTTATGATAGTGATAGTAATAATTCATTTTTTGTCCTATGATTCTGTTTAAGACTTTTGGGACCAGTTGTGAAAGTAACTTGGTAGTGATAGTATAGTGCAATATCATATAGAAACAATCTAACTTGAAGATAAAAAAGAAGAGTTGTACAAGCTTGTCTCTATCATTTAATGGCAATATGAAAACGGTTGAAGTAAGAGGTCTAATAGCCGTTGGATCAAGACTTTGTATACTATTTAAACTGTACCAATTAATCATCTCCACCAGGTCTAATAGCCGTTGGATCAAGACTTTGTATACTATTTAAACTGTACCAATTAATCATCTCCACCTAACCAAAATTTAATTAGTTTGCAAATAGTATTATAGTAGCCTATATAAATTATAATTATAAATGTGTGATACTAGCAAAATCTTCGCGAGGGCATGTTTTTTTGGTTATTAATTATAATTTGATTTAATGATCTTCACCTAACTAAAGCAATCAAAGCATATACAGTATATATTTATTATTTGGTTGAACGGATCATCTAAACAAATGTACAATCTTAAAACCTTGGATTAGTTAGTTGTCAAATTTATTTGAGTTTAAATCTGAATTATGATGATGAGAAAGTTATCAAATACTTTAAGATTATATAATTGACAAAGGTATTGACGCTGGATATGCAAAGAAATAATGATAATAAATACACACACCAATTTTCATGAATAAATGTAAAATATTTTCTAGATATATGGTTATTAAACTTACCACAGCAGTTAATGTTTGATTACATTTCATGGGGTTGTTATTTTATCCCACACAGCCACCGTAAACGAACAGGCCAACAAAAAGAAAGTCACTAGACTTGTATGGGGATCAATTAGGTTAAATGACAACAAGACCACTAAGAACAAACAAATGAAGAGTTATCAGATTTGTCGGTATAGCTTTTGGCCAAATCATGCAGCATAATTTACTGATCATCGATCAGAGTTAAGGGCATTGGATATCCATTCTGATACCGCAGCTTGAGTCTCTGAATCAGTTTCTGGAAGTATAGACAATGGTGTCACAGAAACCTGTTCATTACCAAAAGGAGTCAAGTATGTTTATAATCAATATATATTTACCTTAGAAATATCTAGCGATTTCGCTGACGGGTTAAGTCAGCAAAGAGCATGATGCCGAAAAGGATAATAGATGAATGATACAGAAAAGATCATGATCATGATGACTTACAAAACCATCTTCAAGAGACAAGAGCCTTGATATCCAAATCTTCATCTGTGTGTTCTTGTTCTTTAACAAGAAACTGCAAATCAATATAAGTCAGAATCGTAAGCAAAATGGTACAATGAATGTCCATAGTGAAGAGAACGGTTCAATTTTTTTTTTTACCTCTAGACGGAAGTTTTTCTTAATACGGCTATCAGTTTTACCAGCAACACCAACTGATTCAATCTCCACAATACTCTTCTTCTGAGTGCTCAAACGACGAGCTGCTCCCTGAGATTGCCAGATACTATAATATCAGAGTTGACTTTCCTAATCTTGGACCTTCTGAACCCAACAACTAATGTTAAAGTTGAGGTTTGAATCTAAACTCCTGAATAGGTAATAAACTCACAGCAGCTGAAGCATCTCTGCCAAGCTGGGCGAATTGTGCTCCTAGATGTTGGTTGGGCATGAAATTCCCCAGAGCAGGATGACAATTGTGCTCCTAGATGTTGGTTGGGCATGAAATTCCCCAGAGCAGGATGACGATGAGCCGAAACAGCTTGCCAACAAGGACTCTGCCTCCACATGCTTTGTTTTGTTACCTTGAAACCCTATTCATTTGTACATAAAACTTCAATTTCCTAAGTCATTGACCAGTGAGGCTTAGATTTTAAAACATAAAGGCCTATCATAACCATTTCAAGCATATATCATGTTCTAAGTTGAACGAGAAAAACAGTTTCTGAGACTGAGTTTTGTTACAAATACAAACCTTGTTAAACGGGGGTGATGTTGGAATTTCGATGTTAAGAGAGCAGTCTTTTGGGAAAACTCCTTTCACTATGTCTCTGATAGTTGCTTTGATTAAATGTAAACAGACACCAACAGCATCCTTAAAGTCAATTTCTTGGCTTTCATTTATCTTCCTATAATCGATGAGAAAAATTAAAGCCAATAATTCCAGATAAGTAGCAGCATGCATTACCACGATATCCTCACCAGTTAAACGATATTGACAAAGAGGGTACTCCAGAAATCAAAGCCTCCCTTCCAGAAATCAAAGCCTCCCTTGCTCCAGCAACTGCACCTGAATAGAACCTGGATGATTCTCAGATCAGGAAACGCAGAGAATACAGGCAGATAAAGGAATAACAAAGTTATATACAGGACAAAAGCACTAACATTTGATGCCCACAGCTTGATCCCCGCGTGATTCCACTAATTACCTAACCAGAATACATAGGACAGAATGAAGAAATTACAAACATATCAAATATCATATAGTCAAATGATTAAAATGCTAACCAGTACTGGTTTATAGTCAAATGATTAAAATGCTAACCAGTACTGGTTTTGACCAAGCAAAAAGCGCTCCTGATAATCCTAAGGAGATGCAGTCCACAGGAGTCCCTAAGCCAAAGAATAATCTCAAACGCTTATGAACATAAACCAGTACTCATAACACACAACGCAATCTACACTTCTCCCAAAAGCCTTAGAATCAATGGATATTGTTTCGACAAAGACTCGAACTTTCACATTAGATATATCAATTTTCAAGCTTTATAGCTCTTGTGAAACTTTAGAAAAGTGCTTTAATAAACATTCAATCAAAATCCGCATACCTGAAACTTCGAAAGCTGTGGCACCTTTGATATCAACCGAAGTTACAGCAATGGTTTCTCCAGGAGTCATAGAATGAGAAGAAGCTGACTTACCCCTGCAAAACCCAATTTAAAGGCCTTGTGTGTATAGTTCAGAAGTTTAACGAAAATTAACAATCATGAGCAATGGGGATTGTAATCAAAAGAAGGTAACCGCACATTTGAGGAGCACAAACATGAACATTGTAGAGCCCTTCACGAACCAAAGCGTCAACGAGTGAGATAAGCCCTGGCGATTCAATCCCATCGCTATTTGTAACTAAAACAATAGGTTTTGAGTCATCGATCTCCTCTTCCTTTGTGGCGAAGACAGAATCAGATGTAGACGGAGCCTCCTCCGCCGATTCGTTGCTCCCAACTTCTTGTTCGTACCCTACTCTTCTCTTCGAAAGAACATCCTGGAGATTTGATACAAGCGCGGCTGACAAAGCATTTTTCTTCGATGTCATCTTTGACAAAGAGAATAAATTGTGAAGAAAGGCAGATTGATTTGGGTATTTGTTGAAAAAATCAAAACCCTAGCGAGAACGCGAAGAAGAAGAAGAAGAATGATATTGGAACTCAGACCGGGTCTAACGGAGTGATCGTGAAGAGAGATAATTTCATTGGTATAGAGAGAATAAGCTTGAAAAAGAGATTACTTGTAAAACTGTGACAATCGTGTTTCCGCTTAGATAGAGAAGAAGAAGAACAGTGACGCGCAAATTTTTTCCACACAAAATATATTAGTATTAAATTGCAAACCAAAAATCGAATTGAAAATATTATTTTCCAGCAAAAAAATAAAAATATTCAATTTCCAGTGCTTTGTAAACAAGAACAATTTCTGATCAGGGAAAGAGGAAGAAGAAGTAGGTTAGAACATTATTGAAATATCTGCCAAATGTTACTTCCTCCGTTCTTTAATAATTGTTTTTGATTGTTTTGTTATTCCCAAAAAAACGTAATTTTCTATCATTTAAAACAAATTTATTAGTCAATTATATGTTTTTTTTTTTTTTTTTTTTTTTAACTCATTTTTTTTTTTTTTTTAACTCATAACATCAATCTTTATTAATAACTTTAGAATCTGTTTTACAAATACGCAAATAAACTTGTCAAAGCAAACTCAATAATATAACTAGGACAGAGATCTTGCTAGTGCATCAGCTTCACGATTATGCTGTCTGCGAATCCAGTGAAATTGTACTTCTTCAAACCTTATAACTTCTTCCCGAATGTGACGAATATAATTGAAAACTTCAAAATTAAGTAAAGTGCCTGCTATTAATTTTGGAATCGCAATGTTATCCCTTCAAATATAACTTTTCCCAAACCAAGTTGTCTAGAGTATACCATTATCGAAACCAGAGCCTGCAATTCCGCTTCCAAAGCCGATCGCCCAAACCAAGTTGTCTAGAGTATACCATTATCGAAACCAGAGCCTGCAATTCCGCTTCCAAAGCCGATCGTGGATGGAAACTTAAAGCTCTATCCCATCCCGTAACAACACCATTGTGATCTCTAATAATCCATCCTTCACCACTTGGCCGATTACGTATCCATGAACCATTGTAGTTGCATTTAAACCATGAAACAGGTGGCTTCTTCCACGAGTCTTCAATCTGCACACTCTGAATTGAATGAGCACCTCCAGTTGCACTTTGAAAGTGAACATATGCCCAATCTGAAGAATCCTGTTTTGCTCGTTGCATAGTATCTGCTTCTGTAATTCTTCGTTTTTGAAAAATTAGAACGTTGCGAGCCTTCCACAAACGCCACATAATCCATAAAGGTAGCATAAAATCAATATTCATATCACCTTCGAGAGCAATGTCG
>CM071716.1:56898730-56910234 GCA_036630335.1 Physaria fendleri | reverse complement strand
AATACCCGAATGGTTTTGAATTTTAAGAACCGAAAATTCAGAACCGAACTAAGAACCGAATGAGTACCCGAAATATTTTATTAATTAGTATTTTTTAGTTATCTTAGTTATAATTTGTTATAATATTAAGTATTTATATAAAATATTTTTTTGTTTATATTTGGTTACTTTTTATCATAAATCCAAACCATATAATTTTAGTGTATTTTTAGATATTTTGATATAATTTTGAGTTATATGGGTAATTATAGGTATAAATAACCATACCCCAATCGACTAGAACCGTTTTTTGTTTTCGTGACTATTTGGGTTCATTTTTAAAGTAACCATACCGAACTGAATTCGAAAAGAACCGAATCGAACCCGAACCAAAATTACTGAGTACTTAAACGAGTCCTAGTTTTTAAGACCCAAAAGAACCGAAATCCAAAACCGAACCAAACCGACAATCCGAACGCCTATGCCTAGTCCGTCGTGTTCCATTACTCCTTCAGCCATGAACACAACCCCACAAATCTTTAAATTGTAATAGCCGAGAATTATAAAGGAATTATATTCGTCTCATTACATCATCTCCTTGCAGATAAAAAGGTAGTATTCTATCAAATTCCCAAATACCCTTAAATTTATTTCTTCAATCTTCTATGATCTTTTTAATCTCTTACACTTTCCCATGTTATTAACAACAAAAAAAAATCAGAAATCTGTGTCGTCAAAAATATTTTGAAAAGCTTGTTTCGAAGAAACAAAAATATTAGGGTATTTTAGAATTTTACCCTTAATAGAAGTGGAAAATAAAAGTTTGTTTTTGCTTTGACCAAAAAAAAAAAGAAGTGAAAATAAAAGAAAAACCCTAATCGTAGTCTACTCCAAAACATCAACAGCCTCTGTCTGCTTCGGGAGTTGAGTTCATCAATCAATTATGGCGCAATCTCTCGAACTTCTGTTGATCCAATTCCTCATGCCGGACAATGATGCTCGGCGTCAAGCTGAGGATCAGATCAAGCGTCTTGCCAAAGATCCACAGGTTGTTCCCGCCCTCGTTCAACATCTCCGCACCGCTAAAACCCCTAACGTTCGGCAGCTAGCCGCCGTACTCCTTCGCAAAAGAATAACCGGACATTGGGCCAAGCTTTCTCCTCAAATTCTCTATATCATGTTGTCTATTTGATTGATTTGGTTGACTTTTTTTTTTTTTGTTCACTTTGGTTGATCATATTTTCTTGTTTGTAGGTTGCATTGATCCTTTTTAGCTCTTTGACAGAAACGATTGGTAATACATTTAGGCCATACTTTGCCGACTTGCAGGCTCTTCTTCTCAAGTGTATGCAGGATGAAAGCAGCAGTCGAGTCAGAGTTGCTGCTCTCAAGTAATTTTCATTCTCTGGAATATGTAAATGTTGCTTCTCTTTTACTTTTATTTCTACACGTTTTGCAACCTTCTATAATTTATCAGGGCGGTGGGTTCTTTTCTGGAATTCACAAACGACGGCGATGAAGTGGTAAACCTACTTTCTCTTCTTTTTTGGTCCGTGATATAGACAGTTTTTAATGTCCCATAGTATACTAGTATCTAATACATATTGTAGGATGTGTAAGTTATTTAACTTTCTAATTTTGTATGGGATAACTTTTGCTTACGACAGTGAAAGACGGATTTCAAATGTGTGCTTATGTCTTTATCAGGTCAAGTTCCGAGATTTCATTCCCAGCATATTGAATGTGTCAAGGAAATGTATTGCATCTGGCGAGGAGGATGTTGCTATACTTGCTTTTGAAATCTTTGATGAGCTGATTGAATCTCCTGCTCCTCTTCTTGGAGATTCTGTCAAATCAATTGTGCAGTTCTCTCTTGAAGTTGCCTGTAATCAAAACCTGGAAAGTAGCACCCGCCATCAGGTTAGAAGAATGATTCTGTTTGGCTTGATATAGGTTCAAATATTAATGTTGTTATTCCTTATTCCTTACTCCATCCATTTACCAGGCAATCCAAATAGTTTCATGGTTGGCAAAGTACAAATACAATTCCCTTAGAAAACATAAGCTAGTCATACCAATTCTGCAAGTTATGTGCCCTTAAACATAAGCTAGTCATACCAATTCTGCAAGTTATGTGCCCTTTATTCGCTGAGTCTTCTGATCAAGAAGACGATGATGATCTTGCTCCTGATCGTGCAGCTGCTGAAGTTATTGACACACTAGCTATGAACCTGCCAAAGCATGTATTCCTCCCTGTTTTTGAATTTGCTTCAATGCATAGTCAGAGTACAAACCTGAAGTTTCGGGAAGCTTCTGTAACAGCTCTAGGTGTTATTTCAGAGGGTTGCTTTGATCTGATGAAAGAGAAGTTGGAACCTGTTCTCAATATAGTCTTAGGAGCTTTAAGAGATCCTGAGCAAATGGTTCGAGGGGCTTCATCATTTGCAATAGGCCAATTCGCGGAGCATCTTCAGCCCGAAATCCTTTCACACTATCAGATTGTTCTTCCATGCCTATTGAATGCGATTGAAGATCNTTTTTTTTTTTTTTGTTTTTTTTTTTATATATATAAAAATGCGAAAATGAACCTTTCTGCTATTTTTGTCTATAGGAAAAGTCACACTATGCTCTAGCAGCATTCTGTGAGAATATGGGAGAGGAAATTGTTCCTTTGCTTGATCATTTAATGCAGAAGCTTATGGCAGCCCTTGAAAATAGTCCGCGTAATCTACAAGAAACATGCATGGTACAACAATCTTGCCAAAGTTTCTTTTGGAGTGGTATTTGAAATATTGATTGATAATTCCTGCTACTTGCGTGCAGTCTGCAATAGGGTCGGTTGCTGCTGCTGCAGAGCAAGCTTTCAATCCGTATGCGGAGAGGGTTTTAGAGTTGATGAAGTTTTTCATGGTGCTCACCAATGACAAGGATCTTCGTGCCCGCGCACGGTCTACTGAGCTTGTAGGGATTGTCGCTATGTCTGTTGGAAATGCGGAGAGGGTTTTAGAGTTGATGAAGTTTTTCATGGTGCTCACCAATGACAAGGATCTTCGTGCCCGCGCACGGTCTACTGAGCTTGTAGGGATTGTCGCTATGTCTGTTGGAAGAAATGGGATGGAAGCCATTTTGCCACCTTTCATTGATGCTGCAATATCTGTAATTACCTTGCCATATTCTGTTTCTCTGAACTAAATATGTTTTTTTTTTTTTTTTTTTTTTTTTTTTAATGAAAATAGTTGACAATCACAAAATTCTAGGGATTTGAACTGGAGTTCAGTGAGTTGCGAGAATATACTCATGGGTTCTTCAGCAACATAGCTGAAATATTAGATGACGCTTTTTCCCAGGTGTGCATATATTTCTTTCAACTATTGTATAACAGCCTTGACTTCAGTGATTAGGTTTAAAGTGGACATAAATATTTTTTGCAGTATTTACCTCGTGTTATGCCATTAGTATTTGCTTCGTGCAATCTTGATGATGGATCTGCTGTGGACTTTGATGAGTCAGATGATGAACATGTCAATGATTTTGGTGGGGTATCCTCTGATGATGATGCTCATGATGAGCCCAGAGTTCGGAACATTAGTGTTCGAACAGGAGTGTTGGATGAAAAGGCTGCTGCAACTCAAGCTCTTGGCCTTTTTGCGCTCCATACTAAATCCGCTTTTGCACCGTATCCTTCAACTTTCTCCCTTGGTGTTATTTCTCTTCTTTGGACATTTTACAAGAATCCTTTTCTTGCCTCATTTACCTCCTTTACTAACTTATAAGCTACCTCGAGGAATCACTGAAGATTATGGATAAACATTCTGCTTATTTTCATGAAGATGTTCGGCTTCAAGCAGTCACTGGTTTGAAACGTGAGTTTTCCATCTATCGATTATTTGATATCTTGTTCCAGTGATTGTCATTGTTTTTACCGGGCTGGAACTGTGCTGACACAGCCGACCTCTTCCATAACCCTTCGGACCTCTTCCGTGGAAGAAGACATATTAATTTTCCTAGATCTATAGCTTAGCAAATGATGTTTGATGAACACAGAGCTTCTTTCCAACACCTTCGGACCTCTTCCGTGGAAGAAGACATATTAATTTTCCTAGATCTATAGCTTAGCAAATGATGTTTGATGAACACAGAGCTTCTTTCCAACATAAGATAAAATGGCCTGATGATTAAAATTCTCTTATAGTTGGGTATCTGGTCAAATGCTAAGTTTCCTTCTTGCCGCCTTTGTTAATATTTATTCAACTGTCTAGGCCCTCTGATTTTTTAATTTCATTTTCACCTAAGTTGTATTAGAAATATGAAGCTCAGAGGATCTGTTAGAAAGCTCACCTAATCTATCGGTTAGACTTGATAGGAATAGCGGCAGTACAGCTTCTCATTTTATTTTGTGTCTCTAAACTTATAAACCTTTTATCTGTTGGAATTGCAGATATATTGGCTGCAGCACATGCTATCTTCCAGACTCACAATGTAAGTGACTTACTCATGCAAATATCTATATTTTTCTCACTCTCTCTCCTCCCCTCCCCCTCTCTTCTTTTTCTCACTCTCTCTCCTCCCCTCCCCCTCTCTAATTTCCAGCTATGGATGCTTACGTTCTTCTGAATGTTTTGTTCTTATGTAGGACGGAACTGGGAAGGCAAATGAAATTCTTGGTATGTTCTCAACACATTTTTTTTTTCTTATCAACAACAATTATGACTAGAAGATATTGAAACAATTTTTCTCCATTGCAGATACAGTTATGAATAATTACATCAAAACTATGACTGAAGATGACGACAAGGAAGTTGTTGCTCAGGCATGCATGAGCGTAGCGGATATCATGAAGGATTATGGTTATGTAGCCATTCAAAACTGTGGGTGTCTATTCTTGTTGGAGTCAATTTGATGTAAAATTATTTTCTGGATATTGATATGATTTTTACTCTAACATCCTATGCTGGCTATAGATTTATCACCCCTGGTTGATGCAACATTGCTACTACTGACTGAGAAGGCAGCTTGCCAGCAGTTAGAAGATGAGAGTGATATTGATGATGATGATACTGGACATGATGAGGTCCTCATGGATGCAGTTTCTGACCTCCTTCCCGCCTTTGCAAAGTGTATGGGTTCTCATTTTGAACCAGTCTTTGCCAAATTCTTTGAACCGTTGATGAAATTTGCGGTGGGTATTAGTGATTACAGTATTCATTGACATAACTTCTTCCACTGAAATTTACATACTCACTGGGTCAGTACTTGTGTCTGTAGAAAGCTTCACGTCCCGCACAGGATAGGACAATGGTAGTTGCTAGTCTTGCTGAAGTTGCTCAAGACATGGGTCCTCCAATCTCTGCCTATGTAGATGTAAGTTTTTTCATCTTAAGTTTTCTGTGATTGCTGTTTGAGCTGTATTAAACCAACTATGGGGAGTATTTTCTTCCAGAGGTTAATGCCCTTGGTGCTCAAAGAGTTAGGGTCACCAGAAGCAACAAATAGAAGAAATGCAGCTTTTTGTGTTGGAGAGCTATGCAAAAACGGGGGTGAAACTGCACTTAAGTATCCTTTTCATGCTACATTATTCAACTCTAACTCTAGTCGTAACGACTTTTATCGATTGATTTCAATTCTCATCCACCGTCCTTATGTGTCTTCTGATTTTATTGGGGGGATTTTGGGAGAACATGAGAATTGCCAAATTTGTCTTTCCTTGACTCAATACCAGATATTTTGATGATGTGCTACGTGGACTTTTTCCACTTTTTGGGGACTCAGAACCAGACCTTGCTGTTAGGGATAATGCAGCCGGTGCTACAGCAAGGATGATTGTTGTTCATCCTCAACTGGTCCCACTAAATCAAGTATGATATTGGGGCTAGGCCAGTTTCATTTATTTTATACACTTCCTAAGCCTTGCGATACACTTTACTCATTCCTAAGAAGTATCCTTTTCATGCTACATTATTCAACTCTAACTCTAGTCGTAACGACTTTTATCGATTGATTTCAATTCTCATCCACCGTCCTTATGTGTCTTCTGATTTTATTGGGGGGATTTTGGGAGAACATGAGAATTGCCAAATTTGTCTTTCCTTGACTCAATACCAGATATTTTGATGATGTGCTACGTGGACTTTTTCCACTTTTTGGGGACTCAGAACCAGACCTTGCTGTTAGGGATAATGCAGCCGGTGCTACAGCAAGGATGATTGTTGTTCATCCTCAACTGGTCCCACTAAATCAAGTATGATATTGGGGCTAGGCCAGTTTCATTTATTTTATACACTTCCTAAGCCTTGCGATACACTTTACTCATTCCTAAGTTATATAATCCAGGTGCTTCCAGTGTTCTTAAGAGGTCTTCCTCTAAAAGAAGACCAAGAGGAGTCCTTGGCTGTTTACACCTCTATATATTCGCTTGTTTTGGCGTCCAATCCGCAGGTATTTGTTCCTTCTGCGCTACATTATTCAACTCTAACTCTAGTCGTAACGACTTTTATCGATTGATTTCAATGCTCATCCACCGTCCTTATGTGTCTTCTGATTTTATTGGGGGATTTTGGGAGAACATGAGAATTGCCAAATTTGTCTTTCCTTGACTCAATACCAGATATTTTGATGATGTGCTACGTGGACTTTTTCCACTTTTTGGGGACTCAGAACCAGACCTTGCTGTTAGGGATAATGCAGCCGGTGCTACAGCAAGGATGATTGTTGTTCATCCTCAACTGGTCCCACTAAATCAAGTATGATATTGGGGCTAGGCCAGTTTCATTTATTTTATACACTTCCTAAGCCTTGCGATACACTTTACTCATTCCTAAGATATATAATCCAGGTGCTTCCAGTGTTCTTAAGAGGTCTTCCTCTAAAAGAAGACCAAGAGGAGTCCATGGCTGTTTACACCTCTATATATTCGCTTGTTTTGGCGTCCAATCCGCAGGTATTTGTTCCTTCTGCTGTTTTGGCGTCCAATCCGCAGGTATTTGTTCCTTCTGCAAACTTTAAACTTTGGTTAAAACAGTACTTAGGGTGCATTTGATGAATTCTTGTGCTTGGATGCAAAATCAGATTCTCACTCATGTTCCGGACCTGGTTAAAATCTTTGGACAAGTACTGGAGTCACCAGTCGAAAAAGTAGAAGTAAAAGCAATCGTAGGCAGAATTTTCTCCCACCTGATATCGGTTTATGGGAATCAGTTGCAGCCAATCATAGGTGGTTTACCTCCTTCTCAAGCCACTGTTCTTGCCGCGTTTGCTTCTACAAGTTGATCGTAGCTTGTGATATATTTATGGGTACTTTCAAAAGCTAAAACTTTCTTTTACAGTTTTCGTTTTTCTTTGAAATCTATTCTTTGCTCATTGTTGAGTCTGAAATCTTGTTTTCAATCTCAAATTTAGCAATTGTGGGTGGTGAGTGTTTTCCTGGCTTGCTCTCTGTGTTCCTTTCTCCAAAGTTTTGTCCTCATTTATTTCATTATCTAAATTTATTTTATTTTCATTGTAAGTTTACAAGTTGAGTGGAAATGGGTTAAAATGAAAATATGTATTTTATATGTCGTGGCCATCATAGTTTTTGAATTTGACATGGACAATATTGTATTTTGGCTTTGATAACATGTGAGTATACTTCTTTTTTTTTTTTATTAGTCAGGACATTTGAGTATACATAATAGCTGTTTGTTAGTAAATAGAAATTTTGTTTTTTTTTTATTAGTCAGGACATTTGAGTATACATAATAGCTGTTTGTTAGTAAATAGAAATTTTGCTTATTACCTCATATTCAATAAATTAAATATACGATGCATATAAGTTGGTCCACCAAATGTGGGACTTTCAGTTGAAGTTCGTTACTCTTTTTTCACAAGAAAGTTAGTTAATTCAGCAAAATTCATAAAGAAGAAATCGTTGGACACAAAGAAAAATGTGGCATCGATCAGTAATTCAGCAAAATTCATAAAGAAGAAATCGTTGGACACAAAGAAAAATGTGGCATCGATCAGACCATAAATAAGTAATATCCAGGTGGTAGTTATTAGTTGTGTTCCACTAGGAAATATATATAAATGTTTAGTAAATTAATAACCAACAAAGGATGTAAAGTGCATATTACACAATGGATGTAAAATTAAACAAAGATTGAATTTATGAATGTCAACAACTGCAAGCGTCATCCATGGGACGTGGTTGACGCGTGCGGGGATTTTAGTACTATTCATTTTTTGTAATATTTTAATTAAATTAAATTTTAACAAGTTTCTTTTTTTTTAGGGAAAAAATAACAGGAAGGAGGTGGGTTGGGTGTTGGCGCTGAAAAAATATGTGGTGAAGGGCCCAACTGGATCCTCATTGCAGGGGGTGCCTTGTTAAGCACATTGTCAATTCGCTTTGGGTACAAGCTAAAGCAGTCTCTTGATTTGAAACCTCAATCTAATGGCTCTGCTGGATTAAAAGGTACTTACTTTATTGCTGTGCTTCTTAACATGTTTTATAATTTGGTTGTAGATTTTATCTTTTAATGAAATTTTGTTGTACAGCCAACGGAACATCTGCGAGGCCAAAAGCTACAAGTTGTTGCTTGCACTCTACCACGTCTTCATGTGGACACAATAATGATTATTGTTGCTTCCGCTCCATTCCAGGTGTGAGGGGTGACTTTGTGACTTTCTGTTTTATTTTTTTCAAATGAATTTTCTCATAGATATATGTTCGAGCCACTGAGTAAACACAATATGCTAGTGTCTTGGCCTTGCATCATCCTTACTAGGTTTCCTTGTATCAACATGTGAAGTGGAAATGATCTATAGATACCGAGTCCTTGCCTCTATGCTGTTGCCTAATGATGTCTTTGAAGGCCATTTGCAGAAAAGATATAATGTGCATTAATGATGCTGGCAACTTGGGTATCCAATTTGAAGTTGCGGATGCTTTGAAATAGTTACAAGTAACAAGATTGCCATCTTTTGGTTGAACCAACTATCTCTTATTTCATTGTGGCATGGTATCGTTAATGTGTCTAGTGGCTAGATACTAACAATGGTTACAAGATTTGTCATCTTCCAAGACCTGGTTGAAGTGTAGTTATAAAATTTGTACCATTATATCCAGAACTGACTTTTGTTTTTATTTGGAAAATCTCTGCATCTCTTTCCTCTATCCATGCTGTTCAGGGCACCAGTCTTTGCTTCTATCTCATCAGACTTTGCTTCTTGTCTTGTAGGAAGTGAGAATGTGGAGGGAAAAGAGGTGACAAACGAGCAAATGGTATCTGCATCTGCCACCGCACTGCCTCTTGTAACAGTTCCTGCTCCATCATTTAGCAAAGAGAATGGAGTCATGTGGGCTACTTCGCCTGATCGCCTGGAACTTCCCCCAAAACCATACAATCACCTTTCAACCTGCTCAGATTCTCCTTGTGTATCTGAAACCAGCTCAGACATCTTCAGCAAACGAGAAGTAATACAGAAACTCAGGCAACAGCTGAAGAGGCGCGATGACATGATACTGGAAATGCAGGAACAGATTCTAGAGCTGCAAAACTCGTGTAATGCGCAGATGGCACACTCTAGCCATCTCCAGGCACAGCTAGATACAATGAACAGAGATCTGTGTGAATCAGAGAGAGAAGTTCAGAGACTTAGAAAGGCGATCACTGAACACAGCGTGGGATGCTGTGCGGGTAGCAATGGTAAGACATCTCCCGTTGCACCTTGGAATGGCCATGTCAATGGGTTTATGGACAGTGAAAGCAATAATCACGAGTCACCGGAAAAGAGATCAAGAGATAGAGAAAGAATAGAGATGTTGAGAAAGGAAGTGAGTGAGCTTAAAGAGGTGATAGATGGGAAAGAGTATCTACTTAGGAGCTATAAGCAGCAGAAAATAGAGCTTTCGGAAAAGGTCAAAGAGTTGCAGCAGAGATTGGACTCACAGCTCCCAAACATATTGTAGGTGAAAGGTTAGTGTCATTGTGCATACTTGCGTCTCCTTTTTGTTTCCTATTATTTTCGTTTTTTTTGAGAAAAAAATGATCTCTATGTCCTAAGATCGTTGGAAATAGAGATTTTCAGGTTTTTCTGGCTTCAATTTTTCCTCTTAGAATGTTTTGTTTCTGGTTTTGTTTGTCATATTTTTTTTTTTTTCCGGACATTTGGTGTTTCTATGTTTTTGTTCTCTATAAATGTTAAAAACAAAAAGCTCAGTGAAATCTGAAATAGTACAAAAAAAGTTCAATGGAAGCCATTGATACACATTTGAAAATTGACACAGGAATCCATTCCCATGACATTTCGTTTTTCAGGATTTAAGAATTTATATAATATCATACAACTGAAACTTTAATATATTAAGAAACAATGAGAGAGTGTCATAACGTGATTTATTAGAGCATAACTAGGGTCACAATACATAAAGGTGTACTGATTCAAAAGGTAAGGGATCTAGAGAAGACCTTCTTCACGGATTTCCATGTGAAGGAAGAGGTTCTAATGAGTGACAAAGTAGGTTTTATATTGAATCTCTGAGGCGAAGTTGAGTATGTATAAAACGCCGATGTTTTATCTGAATCAGACGAAGTTTTCACAGCGTCTTCTTTCAGGACGATGCCATCATCAACACTCTTTAGATTACTACTATTCTCTTCAACATTCCAAAACCGAGCTTCTTTTCGCTTCTTTTTCACTGTGGCTAACACATCAAGCTTGTTACATATTCCCCACACCGTCACTTTTTGATCGTAGTAGTCTACTTTCACTGAATATATCCCTGCTTATTCGTTACATGGACAAGTATATTATAAGCTTATATATATATATTATATATATATATGTATCTTCATTACATGAAGTTTCATGTACGTACCTTTGAGATGAGAAAGAGCCCTCTTGATTTTCTTCTCACAACCATAAGAATACAAAGGCACCATCATTTCTACGTACTGTGCTTCCACCTTGTTGTACACCGGCATGATTTGAAGATCACCCATTTTTCTTTCCACTATCTTTTGATCGATTTCCAATTTCTAACTCAAAATAACTAGGCACACTAGTCTATATATAGTAGATGTGTGTGATGACAGTGATTGGATGCAATATTGTATGCAGAGAGATAAGGTGCATGTTGTTGAGGACGTCATGTTATAAACTTTTTAGGGATGCAATATTGTATGCAGAGAGATAAGGTGCATGTTGTTGAGGACGTCATGTTATAAACTTTTTAGTATCTAATGACTTGGATTTAGTGTAACGTGTGTCACCACTTTTGTCTTTGATACATAGCTTTCACAAAATATGCGTTTCTTTTAGACTTTGGATCCCATGTTACATGTTCATTGTTTTCTTTATTCCACCAAAAGAAAACTTCAATTGAATCTTTTGAAATCTAATCAAAAGAAACAAGCCCCTCCATGTGATACCCATAAAGCTTTGCTTCTACCATGCATTCTCAATTCTGCAAAATAAAAATAAATATTTAATGCTTTTCTAAAGAAACCATATTTAAATGTAATGAATAATTTTTCTTGTAATTATTT
>CM071716.1:56860081-56879195 GCA_036630335.1 Physaria fendleri | reverse complement strand
TTATTCTCTTTCCAAAATAACATCCTTTTGTTTGAATTGAGCGGGATTTCGAGTTCGTTTGATTTTTTTTATTATTCAACCCTATATGAACAAGTATTTTGAATTCGGGGAAGCTCCTGTTTTGTCATTTTGTCGGTTTTACAAGGTGTCACGGACAAACAATTAGCTGTTTAATTCCTTTTGGCAGTAGCTATTAGTTTTCTCTCAACGTTTTTATTAACCCTATGTCGGTCCACTATGTTCTAAATACGCATTTTGCAAATTTTTCTAAGAATTACAGACACCAGGATGCATAACTACTTGCTGGACAACATTTGATTACAGCCACTACTTTAGGGTCATACTTGGATAGACGGAAACAAAAAAGACAAAGATAAAATTTTCATGAATTACATGCATGAGAAGAAAATAAAACTTAGAGACGGGCGTTGACTGCGTTGAAGGCGTGACGTAAAAGAGACGGACGTTATGTATTACAAACGTAGACAGTCAACAAAAGAAAACACGACATCGAAGATATCGCTCTTACTAGTTAACAAAATGTTACCTAACATACTTAAGCATAACAGAACAAACAAAATTTTGATTTTTGGACTGTCCATGATGGCACTGTTACGGACCGTCGGCGAATAGTCTGCTTGCGACTCTTGGTGCACGGTTACCTCTAGTTGACTGTCTGTTATACATAAACAAGCAGAAGAAATATCAACTAACAAATAGACAGACATAATCTCAAAACAAACATAAACTGTGAAAACATTCTCAAAAAGATTAAACCCCACAACATAAACTGTGAAAACATTCTCAAAAAGATTAAACCCCACACTCTCTCCCAAAATCGTGTTTTTTTGTTCCTACCACACCAAAAGATCAGTTAAAATTTGTTTCTCAGAAAAAATACCTTCCAGAAGTTTCGTCGGAGCCATCGAGTTCCGAATGTCTCTTTTTCTTTCTCCGATCTTCATCCTTAACACGTTTGACTGTCTGATTTCCGGCTGAAGACATTTCGATTTACAGATTAAAATCAGTTGCTTGGTTGAGAGAAAAATGTGAGAGAGAGTTTAGAGAGAGAAATGAAAGAAAATAGCATTGAGGTGAGAAAATGAAGAAAAGTAAAACGGATGGTCTAAAATTGGCTCATTAATTGCCTTAATGACATGACAACCAATCAGATCTGAGCAACTGTACTATCTCTGAAAAAGCAAGGACACATTGCCACACTCAAAAAGCAAGGACAGACAGCCACACTGAAAAAAAAAATTAAACAAATTCGAAACAGACAAAAACGGGATGACAGGGGCAAAATTGTCTTCCAAACAAATCACACAATTTGATCAAATCTATATATATGTTTTGAAGTAGCAGATTTCGGAGTTGTTCATTTTAATGGCAGAATCAGTAAATCTCCCAAAAAAAAAAAACCTTAAAATTTTACGGTAATAATTTTACAGCGTAATTTTGAAAATATAACCTAAAAATTTATAGCATATAAACTCAAACAATCAGCCCAATGAAATAGTCTTTAAAAGCGATTCCAAGTTCTATTGTTATATATGAATAAAATTATACTAATTTCATTACTTGGATCCAGCTTAATCAGATCACAATCTAATTTTCTAATTCCAAATAATATAACCAAAATAAAAAATCCGATACACATTTTCCCACAAGTCAACTTTTTATTACTATATATAACACATAAAAGAACTTCCATCTGATCATTCCAAACAAAAAAAAAAAAAAAACTCACATTCCAAAAAAAAAAAAAAAAAAAACTCACAGATCTCCAAATTTCCTCTTCTAATTTCTTTTATCATATACTAAAAGTTTCTCTTTTCCTTTTGTAATAAAAATCAATGGAAGTGCCAAATGAAACAAAAAGTATATCCGATCTCCAGCAACCGTTGGTGGTTCCGTCTTATTCAGACCAAAAACCTCCGACGGACATTGGACTCGAAAGTGTTTTAACAGAACAAAGCCTTCCGTACCGGAGGCGTTTGTACTTAGGTGCATGTATAGAGATGAAACTACTTTTCAAGTTGGCACTTCCGGCTATACTTGTCTATTTAGTCAACAGCGGTATGGGTATTTCCGGTCGTATTTTCGCTGGACATATCGGACTTGTCTATTTAGTCAACAGCGGTATGGGTATTTCCGGTCGTATTTTCGCTGGACATATCGGCGGTACTGAACTCGCCGCCGCGTCTATCGGAAACAGCTGCTTCAGTCTCGTCTATGGCCTTATGGTAAGTCAACAAAGGTTACTAATATTATTGATGTTTTAATCCTAGTTGGTCTCGTTTTGCGTGTTAGTATTAAATGCTAGTATTTAATTAACATTGTCACGATTTATTACTTTAACTACAACTACTTTTTTTTTTCCTGTCATAAAAAATCAATTTGAAATGGAAAAAGAATTGCGGAAAAAAATTGGGAAAAAATGCGATCGACTAAAACTTTCTTTACAGTTCTCGAAAATTAAAAAAGAACAAAGGGAAATAGAGGATTAGGCTGTACCATTTTTTCTTTCTCGAAAATTAAAAAAGAACAAAGGGAAATAGAGGATTAGGCTGTACCATTTTTTCTTTGAATTTTTCTTCATTTCACACGATTTCTTTTATGTTTCATGCCTTCATGTTTACGATTTGGTCATGGTTACGACTTACGAGTTAATTTAGTCATAGTGCTGAAAAAGTAATCTAAGAACGACGTTTGTTTTTGAAACGGCGAAAGTACCGTTTAGAGTGACATGAAGCACTTATTTAGGATTTAGTCAACAATATGGATTTGTTTATACATATGTTAATCTGTCTTCTTCTTTTTTTTTAATATTTTAATGTTATCACTAAAATGTTGCCCCCAAAGATAATGATGATGCTAAATCATACTTTTTAATATAATGCCATTCATTATCATATATTCATGGGTTTAATGCAATAAAACTCTCGACCTCTTCCAAATTTGTAATTTTACCCACTATCTAAGGAAAATGCAAATTAACCCTCTTCCTCAACATTAAACATCAATTTAGCCCTTGAAACATTATTTTATGGGAAGTGCAGTAGAAACACTATGTGGACAAGCCTATGGAGCCCATCGTTACGACATGCTTGGGATCTATCTCCAAAGAGCAACAATTGTCCTTGCTCTAGTTGGTTTACCCATGACATTACTCTACAGCTTCTCATACCCTATTCTACTTCTACTAGGCGAGCCTAAAACGGTATCATACATGGCTTCCATGTACATCGCCGGACTTATCCCTCAAATTTTCGCTTACGCCATTAACTTCACGGCCCAAAAGTTCCTCCAAGCTCAGAGCGTTGTGACTCCTAGCGCCTACATTTCAGCCGCTGCACTTCTCCTTCAGATCGCACTTACTTGGATCAACGTTTATGTGGTGGACATTGGACTTATGGGCATAGCTTATGCCCTTACTATCTCGTGGTGGGCTATAGTTGGGGCTCAAACGTTTTATATTGCAGTTAGTCCGAGGTTTAGACATACCTGGACTGGTCTTAGTTGGAGATCGTTCCAAGGTCTTTGGAGCAGTTAGTCCGAGGTTTAGACATACCTGGACTGGTCTTAGTTGGAGATCGTTCCAAGGTCTTTGGATCTTCTTTAAACTCTCTGCTGGTTCTGCTGTTATGATTTGTCTTGAAATGTGGTATTCTCAGATTCTTGTTCTTCTTGCTGGTTTGCTCAAAGAACCTGCTCTTTCTCTAGATTCACTTTCCATCTGGTAAGTCTACTAATTATTATTGTTATTTTTATTTATTTTTCTAACCCAAAATAATATAAAAATATTACTAAATTTCTTTAATATAGCCAACCACAACTTTTTTTGTATTTATATAGTAAATAACAATGAAATAGACATAAAGTAATTAAAGTGAAAAATGCTAATCACAAATTATGTTGTCTCCATATAAAATGTTGAGTGACTAAATGATATATTTTGAAAGGTGAAATTAATTTTTTCATATATATAACTTTTTTTTGTTTGTTTGTAGTATGTCAATTTCAGCATTATCCTTCATGGTCTCAGTAGGCTTCAATGCGGCTGCAAGGTTAGTATTATTATTTGCTAATTAATCTTTAATCATCAAACCAAATAGTTTTGACATTGAATCATAGTTACAAAAATATATAAATGGCAGTGTAAGAACAAGTAATGAGCTAGGAGCAGGAAATCCAAAATCAGCATTGTTCACAACATGGATGGCAACTTTTGTATCATTCATGATCTCTGTCGTGGAGGCATTCTTCGTGATCTGGTTTCGAGATTACATCAGTTACATTTTCACGACAGATGCTGACGGCAGTTAGTCCGAGGTTTAGACATACCTGGACTGGTCTTAGTTGGAGATCGTTCCAAGGTCTTTGGAGCTTCTTTAAACTCTCTGCTGGCTCTGCTGTTATGATTTGTCTTGAAATGTGGTACTCTCAGATTCTTGTTCTTCTTGCTGGTTTGCTCAAAGAACCTGCCCTTTCTCTAGATTCACTTTCCATATGGTAAGTCCACTAATTATTATTGTTATTTTTATTTATTTTTCTAACCCAAAATATAAAAATATTACTAAATTTCTTTAATATAGCCAACCACAACTTTTTTTGTATTTATATATAGTAAATAACAATGAAATAGACATAAAGTAATTAAAGTGAAAAATGCTAATCACAAATTATGTTGTCTCCATATAAAATGTTGAGTGACTAAATGATATATTTTGAAAAGTGAAATTAATTTTTCCATATATATATAACTTTTTTTTGTTTGTTTGTAGTATGTCAATTTCAGCATTATCCTTCATGGTCTCAGTAGGCTTCAATGCGGCTGCAAGGTTAGTATTATTATTTGCTAATTAATCTTTAATCATCAAACCAAATAGTTTTGACATTGAATCATAGTTACAAAAATATATAAATGGCAGTGTAAGAACAAGTAATGAGCTTGGAGCAGGCAACCCAAAATCAGCATTGTTCACAACATGGATGGCAACTTTTGTTTCATTCGTGATCTCCGTGGTGGAGGCATTCTTCGTGATCTGGTTTCGAGATTACATCAGTTACATTTTCACGACAGATGCTGACGGTGGAGGCATTCTTCGTGATCTGGTTTCGAGATTACATCAGTTACATTTTCACGACAGATGCTGACGTGGCTAAAGCCGTCTCTGACCTCAGTCCTTTTCTTGCCGTCACCATCATCCTCAATGGAATCCAACCTGTTTTGTCTGGTACACATCCATTATCGATTTCAGTTAAAACCGGAGAAAACCGGTTTATTAACCGGACTGGTATTAATTTGCAGGAGTGTCTGGTACACATCCATTATCGATTTCAGTTAAAACCGGAGAAAACCGGTTTATTAACCGGACTGGTATTAATTTGCAGGAGTGGCTGTGGGATGTGGATGGCAAACATATGTGGCATATGTGAACGTTGGATGTTACTATATAGTTGGTATACCAGTTGGTTGTATTCTTGGGTTCACTTTCAATTTTCAAGCTAAGGTATGTATCTTCTTTTTTTCCATAGTTTTGATGTATAATATATGGTTTATTGTCAACTATAATATTGTCCTTTTGTAATATAGGGAATATGGACCGGTATGATTGGTGGTACCCTTATGCAAACACTCATCTTACTTTACGTCACTTATCGAACTGATTGGGATAAAGAGGTATGTTTATTAATTACATGAAATTTAGCTATATCATATAAAGCTAAATTTGATTACTACTAATCTGTAATAGGTTGAAAAAGCGAGAAAACGTTTGGATATGTGGGACGACAAGGAGACTCTACAAAATTCGTAATCGATCTTATTAAAAAGAAAAAGGAGAGTGTCGAACCAATATGATAATTTTCATCGTAAATTGAGAATGTGAAGAGATGAAACTAAAAGACTTGATGACTAGACTAACTCATTGTTGGTCAGTTTTGATTTTCTCTTAGGAATCTAATATTTTTGTCTAACTGATTGTTACTATTAAACTCATTCAATATTATATTGTTTTTTGATATTTATTATTTATATTGGAATTTTGATGTAAGATATGTACATCTTCTTTTATAGAATTTGTGATGCCAACCGTAGATCTTCAAATTTTTTTTGGGGCTTAGTGAGTATGTTAATAATTTATAATAATAATAAAATGAAAGAAAGGAGAGAGTGTTGAGAAGAATATGTTATTTAGGAGATTTAAGGATTGGGGTTTAGAGATTTTTTTGATAGATGTCAAATTGTGAATGGATAAATCTTTTAAATTAATATTTTTATTTAGTTAATAGTTAAATTTTATTAAAATATTATTTTATTTTTGTTTTAAGAGAAGAAGACAACACCTGGGTATCTTGGAAGAGGAGCAAGGCTTGACAGATCGATTGGAAGACAATACCAAAGACCGAACGCTTCGTTGGGCAAGGAGCATCACAAAAGATGTATGCAGTGGTTCAAGGACCAACACCACTGACTCCTAAGTGGTTACCATGACCAATCGAGAGCTAGCACACTAAAGAGGCCATAATCATCTTATCAATTGGAAGAGAAAGCCAGGAAACAAAGAGAGAATCTGTGAAACCTATTATTTCTGGATCAAACACCCAAAGATAAAACCTTTGAAACTGTGAGATCTAAAACAGAGAGAAAACGAAACAAAGAAAAATCTAGAGAAGGCACGGGCCCTCTCCGGCAAACGACTGCCATTGCCGGAGAGGCTGAGGTTACAACTGAGAAGAAGAAGTTAGCTAGAACTTGTAGATCTGAGATTTTATTTTTTAGAGAGAAGGGAGAGAAAAAAAGGGAAGAGAGAGAGGGAGAAGAGAGAATCACAGATTAGCTGTATTTTTTCTAAAGTATACTTTTTAAAAGAATTTTTTATTTTATTTCATTGACATTAACTTTTTAGAATTTTGAAAAATATAATTAAGCTACTACAAATCAGAGGCCATTATCTTGGAACGCGTACTCTACATGCTATAAAGCAATCTTTTTCAAATATTTAAATGTTAATGTCTTGTTTAATTTGGAATATCCATAATCATGATTAAGATCACCAAGCATTCAATTGTTCATAATTGGATTATTCAAAATAATTTTGATTTCGGTTGTTTGCTCTAAATGAAAGTCAAGAAAAGCTTGTTCATAATTGGATTATTCAAAATAATTTTGATTTCGGTTGTTTGCTCTAAATGAAAGTCAAGAAAAGCAAGGTCTAATCTATTTTTTCCTCGTGATTAAAAAAAAAAAAAATCTATTATTTCCTTTTATTTTGAGGGGCTAGTCTATTATTATGAGTTATGATCACCACATGTTGGGTAGAGTTTATGATTTTTGGAATTCAATAGTGCGCTTACTCTGTTGTATAAAAGTGATGAGCTCATCACTTGCTCCATCATAGTTGCTTGAAGAGATCATGATTTTCTTATTCGTTTATGCCTCAAATTCTGAAACGGAAAAAAAGGATTTATGAAGCTTTTTTCTTTTCCTATGTCCAACAATAAATCGTGGTTGTTTTGTGGAGATTTTAACGAAATCAAAAGATGAACACTCTAACCCTTCTTCTATTTCAATAAATAATAGCATATCAAAAGATGAACACTCTAACCCTTCTTCTATTTCAATAAATAATAGCATACCCTTCTTCTATTTCAATAAATAATAGCATGTTAGATTTTTAAAATGTTATTCGTTTTTGCTCATTCTCGGATTTATCTTTTTTAGATCCAGAGATAACTTGATGCAATAAAAAGAGGAGACCTCATATACAAAATTTTTGATCGCAGTTTGGTTAATCCAAGTTAGCCGAACTGTTTTTGGTTATCCTCCACCACTTTTAAAGCTGGTGGCTGCTCCAACCATTTTAGAGGACGAGTCAATCTTCATCATCACAACAGTGGTCATCTTTGATAATTCATCGCACTAATCTGCAGATTCAGAATTTGGACTGGGTTCTTCATATAGTTTAACTGGATTATTAAATTTACATTTTTTAAATAAAAAATTCCGAAATTTGAAATAAGGATAACGTCTAACCGACACCAGATGATACTCCTTCTAGATGATCCGCTTTTTTGGTCTGTTGGTGGCTGTCTCCTATCTTGACTATGATCGAGCTTGGACAAGATGGTTCTCAGACAAAGAAAGATGTTTAGCAGCGGTAGATGGAGATCTTTGGCGGTGGATATGGAGGTTAGAGATGTTGTGTAGTTTGAGTCCATGGTTCTCGCACAAAGGAAGATGTATACAAATTGTCCACTATTATTGTTAATAGTTAAATGTAATAAAATAAAAATTTATTCCCTCCGTTCTAAAAAATTATAAGTTTCTAAAACATTTTTTTTCCTAAAATTCTAAGCAAGCAGACAATGTCTCTCTCTAATTTTAGGATTAACTTCAAGAGCAAGAAAAGATATAAATTGATCAAAATCTCCCGATAATTATTTCAACTATATGTTTTTAGTATTATAGCTTATTTACCTGGAACAATATATTGACTTGGTGACAATTCTCCAACATGAACCGCCGTCAGAACCGCAAGTGACATCTCACGACCACCACGGTTCTTACGTCCTTGGTTACCTCCTTTCTTCATGGTGTTAGTGAAAAAGGATAAAAGAAGACATTTGTTCGTTTTGTGGAGATGACAAATTTTAAAGCGTAGGTAAAAACTTGAGAATAAATAGAGAAGAAGTAAGATGTAAATTACTTTACTATTTTATTTCAATTTATCCCTTCTAGCTAAGCAAATTTGTAAACTTACATCCAGTCCAGAATCTCTCCTCTATAGAGTGCTTCAAGGAAAGTATTTTAACAAAAACACATTCTCATACTCAACCGCATTAGTGTGTCATACTCAACTGCATTAAGAGGAAAATATCAAGATGAAAATGAAGTGCGAGGCAGCCTGGAGGAGAGTTATAGGCTATTATGCTCATATTTGCACATGTTAGAGAAGGCGAATGACGGAACAGTTACACGTGTGGAAATAGATGAGCACCAGAGGTTTAGGTACCTATTCTTTGCTTTGGGGGCTTGCATCGAAGGTTTCAAAGTCATGCGAAAAGTGATCGTCGTGGATGCAACACATCTTAAAGCTGCATATGGTGGAGTCCTTATGGTGGCTATAGCTCAAGATCCTAATCATCACCATTACCACATTGCTTTTGGTGTAGCTGATGGCGAGAAAGATGCAAGTTGGGGATGGTTTCTGAATATATTCAAATTGGTTGTGCCGGATTCTTGTGAGCTTGTGTTTCTTTCTGACAGGAATCAAAGCATCATCAAGTGTATCAGGGAAGTCTATCCGTTATCTCACCATGGATATTGCATGTACCATTTATCGCAAAATGTGAAAGCAAGTGTTTATGGTGTAAACAAAGACATAGTTGCTCAGAGTTCATGGAATGCGTGTCAGCTTATACAGAGGCTGAGTTCATGCGTCTTTATGTTATAACACCCACGTTTTTTTTTAAAAAAAAACATTATTAAGCCCATTTTCTCAGAAAACTCTTTTTAATACTTCAAAACTCACTAAAAATTCATGCAAACGTTTTTAAACCCCAAATAAATTTTATAAAATAGCTTATTCCTCAAAGTTAACATGGTCCAAAAATCAGATCAAAATATTAAGTCTAGATATTTTTAAAACTCTTCGAAAATCCTCCAAAAATAGCGAAAACACCTTTTTGACTCATAAACCCACTAATCAGCTCATTCTAAAAATATCTATCCAGAAACTTAACAATCACAATCTAATTAACAACCTATTAATGTCTAGCCAACAACTTAATAAGAAACTAATCAAAAATTTAACAAGAAACTAACCGATTTCCTAACATTTCTAACTATACGATCAAAATTCCCGGAACTACATTCCTAAGTTTATTCACTATAAAACTAAAACCCCTAAATCTAGACTCACTAAAAATCCGAACCTCCCCTCTTGACTTCCTAACTCGAACGATCAAAATTCCCGGAACTACATTCCTAAGTTTATTCACTATAAAACTAAAACCCCTAAATCTAGACTCACTAAAAATCCGAACCTCCCCTCTTGACTTCCTAACTCGACCTGAACTAATAATCTTAGCATTTATTACAATTTACGGATACTCCTAACAATATTTAACAAGAAACGAGCAAATAACGCAAACACCAATTTTTTTCAAGTCTTCTAGTCTTAATAAATCCCGCAAAAATATCAATAACATAATATACCAATTTTTTTCAAGTCTTCTAGTCTTAATAAATCCCGCAAAAATATCAATAACATAATATGAACTGAAACAAATAAAAACACCAAAAAATAACGCAACAACAATCATCTAACAGAAGTTAAGAAGCAATAACACCAAGAGTTCTAAATCGCTACGCACAAAACTTCATGTCTAGATCGATTCTTCTCTCCAACCGTGATCCCACGTACCAGCTTAAACTACATTTTCTTTCCCTTTATCTGCATTAAAGAAGTGATGCAATCAATATTTGATAAATATTGAGTGAGGCGATCAACCCGTCTCACAGCTATACTGATGCAATCAATATTTGATAAATATTGAGTGAGGCGATCAACCCGTCTCACAGCTATACACACAGAATATCGAGAAAATCAACAAAAACGAGCATGACAGAACACTTACCAGCAAAGGATCTATGCAATCAATTCACTCAAAAGAAAACAAACAATCTGATCAGTATCATACATCAAACATGCAATTATATCATTCTCCGATAACCTAGATAAGCTACGGTACTGCACTCACCTTTGCTTGGAACGAATTTACCGAAAACAAGTCGATTTCTCTCTTCTCTCTTCTCTCAGCCAAAAATCGCCCCTCTCCCTCTCCAACTCGACACCAACAATAAAAATAAAACCCTAGGATTTTTTCTAATTAAACCTACTTATATATTTACTCTCAACCAATCATAATTCACATAATATTATCCTAAAAATAGTAAATAAAATTAATATAAAATCAGCTAATTTAACTCTAAAGATTCGACCCCCATGTACTTAAATTCGAAACTGAAGACCCTAACACACCTAGAGACTTCCCAACACTTCACAAATTCGAACTCAACCAAAGACTCTACTTCCACTAGAGGCTTCACTTAGAACAAAAATGATCACCCTTAAAGATTGATCTGACCACAGATGATCTCCGTCCACTAGAGGCTTCACTTAGAACAAAAATGATCACCCTTAAAGATTGATCTGACCACAGATGATCTCCGGATCTAACTTTGAGTCCATGCTGTTCCAGATTTACGACTGCAACAGCGCGCCTCCAGTAAAACAAGCATAACTCTTAAAATAATAATCTAAAATCAATCTGTAAATTGAGACATCTAGATCTAAGGCTTACCTACAACCCCTCCAAAAGTCACCCTTTTTGGAGTCGATTTGCTACAACAGAATCAATTTCTACTCACAACCCAACTTAATCGTTACACATCACTAGATACCACAAAAATTACACGCCACTAGTCTCACCAAACCCGACCCCTAAAGGATCCCCACCATTACCACAATGACGTCACCTCACCAAACCCGACCCCTAAAGGATCCCCACCATTACCACAATGACGTCACAACCATTACCACAATGGTCCTTAAAAACACACAACACACTCTGCTCAAACTCCACACAACAGCCAAATGCTCCTACTCCCCAATTCAGACGCGTATCACTTTCCGGAGTCGCGAATTCCTTCAAGTGACACCCTCCAACTGAATCCCCAAGATTCATGAGTCGAACGGACCTACAAATCCTTAAAAATACTCAAGACACACAGTCTATGCACATTAGAGGATACCACATCCCCACGGCCAACACATACCCAATGGAGGAATCAAACCCCCGGGTACCACACACATATCCAATGGAGAAAATCACATCCCCGGGATACCACACATCCGAGTTTGAGCGACCCAGTAAGATCCCTATACGCGAAAATCTTACCAAAAACATCCTAAGACGCATCCTAGGACCCAACGCTAAGCACTAACGATACTACTTAATCGATTCCTACTCAGCACACACCTAGGACCCAACGCTAAGCACTAACGATACTACTTAATCGATTCCTACTCAGCACACACGCAAAACAATTCAATATACTCACACACAATCAAGAAAGAAAACACTATTTCTAACCCGAATCATACACAAAATTGTCCTATACTCAAGTACAAAACACATAACTAGAATTATTCTAGAAGACTAAATATTATCATTATTCCTTCCCAAAAACCCATATTGTCCTACACTAAAAATGAAAAATACATCCTAAGCTTTGGAAGACGGATGTTACAACTTTAGGAGTATGTATCCAGCTGCATGGATCAAGTCAAGCCGAGGGAGAAACGAGTCATAGTTTGGGAGGATCGAGTCAAAGTGGTTGCATGGATCAAGTCAAGCCGAGGGAGAAACGAGTCATAGTTTGGGAGGATCGAGTCAAAGTGGTCGAGGATCGACTCAAAATGGTAATCGAATGTATTATTATCTTCGGCATGGCTCTTAATTTTCATGATTTTCTTGATGTGGTTATTTAGTTTGTTATGATTGTCTTGAGGTTGTTGTTTGGTTTTACTTTGGATATAAAGACACTTGTGTGTATTATACAACTATGTACAACCGCAGGTACAACCATAAGTAATCCAAACTTTAAATTCCTTAATTTTCATTGAAATAAACGTTTTTATCAATCTAGACCTTGACTATTAATATGATTACTTGTTTTTTGGTTATTTATAAAAACAACGAAGCTTTTTCGTTGTTTGGTTACATAATCTTAGTATTCACAAATATACTCCTTATAGTGTTAGTCTTTCTTTAAATGTGAAGAGGTTGAGTTCAACTAAATTTTGAAAAATCATTATCTTCTAGATTTTTGTTCATGAAAATCTTGAAAATGGACGTTTTCATTCTACTATCATGAGTACAACTAAAAATTATTATATGTATAAATCGTACAACTTGTTAAACTAAAATACAACTTTGTAGAAAATGGTACAACTGGTACAACTTGCTTAAAATATTATTATTATTTTTGGCGGCTCAAGTGTTTTTTTGGCGGCTGATATGCTTTTTCGATGATCCCAAGTACTTTTGGCAAATACTAGGTACTTTAGTACTATATATTATGGTAAGATCCAAGTATTTTTCTCAACTCCTAAATAATTTTAAAATCCAATGGAATGAATTTTAAAAAAAATACTTTTGGCAAAGATATTTTCATAGGCATTTAAAAGTTAACAAACCCTGCAAGTTAACTAAATGATGATTACAACTGATGTTCCACCTCAAAGTTAACAATGGCTGCAAGTTTCCTAAAATTCACGTAGGCATTTCCTAGAGGCATTTTCTAGAATTACAATGGATGTTCCACCAAAATACACAGCAGCTGTTCACACAAGTCACACAAGTTAGTGTGTATGTTCCACCAAAAGACACCTAATCCACCAAAAGACACCTAAAATCACACAAGTCAGTGGTTGTTCCAAAGACACAAAAAGTTAAAGATAACATCTGAATAACCTAAACCTTCTTCCCTCCCTTCTTTGATCCTTTCTTTCCCTTTTGCTTTCCTTCGGTGTAAGGAGATTTTCGTCTCCATGACGGTTGATAATTTCTCTTCGCTTCACGTACATACTCAACTGGCTTCACATGTTTCCTAAAACCTATCTTGTAGCGCGTTCCTATTGCCACCAATGGGGTAGTGCTACATTCCGGTGAAGGACCTTGTACTGGGCCTTGATGAACCTCATTATACGGAAACTGAAACTAAGGAGGATCTGCTGAAGGTTGAGGAGGATAATATGGTGAAGTCACAACCAGAGAAAGCTGAAGTGGAGACTGATCCCCAAGAGGCTGATATGCTGGAGGTTGAACCGGAGACTGTGGAGACTGATCCCCAAGAGGCTGATATGCTGGAGGTTGAACCGGAGACTGATCCGCAACAGGCTCAACCGGAGACTGATCTGTTGGATGCTGAACCGGAGACTGATCTGCAGGAGGCTGAAACGAAGACGGATCCGTAGGAGACTGATTTGCTGTAGGATCAACCGGAGAAGGATTATCTGGAGAATGCTGAACAGGTGAACGCTGAGTGTAATCATCACCACCCATATAACCATGATCATCCACGACCTTCTCTTTATCTTTGGCGTTTTCCTCCATCTTCTTCATTCGAGCTTCTACGTATTCCAAAATTTCCTTCATCTCTCTAAACTCTCTCAACATATCTACCGAAGGAGGAACATGCTCTGGTGGAGGAGGAACAATTAGAGGAGGAATATTTGCAGGAGGCGCTTCTCTAGAAGAAACATCCATTTGGCACAATGTTTGCCAAAAGATGCTTCTCCCAACATTAAGATGTGAAGTCATAGCTTCACCATCTTCCCATCTTCTTCATTCGAGCTTCTACGTATTCCAAAATTTCCTTCATCTCTCTAAACTCTCTCAACATATCTACCGAAGGAGGAACATGCTCTGGTGGAGGAGGAACAATTAGAGGAGGAATATTTGCAGGAGGCGCTTCTCTAGAAGAAACATCCATTTGGCACAATGTTTGCCAAAAGATGCTTCTCCCAACATTAAGATGTGAAGTCATAGCTTCAGCAGCTTCATCTGAAGTGTCTTGAGGATATTTATCATCTCATATCTCTAAAAGTAATCGTTCTTCATGAATAGAAGGTTGCAAAAAGCTATGAATCTCCTACATTACCGAAAAACCAAAAAACAAAAAACCATCAATAATAATCAGATATAGTTACTATAACATAAACCATTAGATAATCAATCTGCGTTTTGCATTGTATTATTAGAAAAATGTTGAATAGAATTTTAACGTATATTAGGAAGGAATGTAATATGAAGCAGAACATTACCTCTTTCTAAAAATAAAACAAGAGTTCTAAAAATAAAAAGCAGAGCATTACCTTTGTCTCACGGTCTTGCTGAGCATGTGTATAGTATGTCCTCTCCCACCAATGTTTTTGAACTTACCCTTGCACATTCGTGGACAATCATGGCTTGATATAACATCTTCACGATATTTTACCTTCAGAGCATCCACAGCCTCAAATGCCAAAAGCTACAAGAAATAAAGCAGCTCATTAGTACAGTATTATAAATAACCAATAATAACTAAATTAAAATTATGTGATATTAGCACCTCTAACGGTATGGTGAACGAGCCAAAAGTCAAATAATTATGATCCTTCACTATACCATTCAAATTTGCCAAGTTACTAGCGATCTCAGTTTAGCAATGCTCAAAGTTGTATCTCCCCCATTGGTAGCTTTTGCACACCTCCAGATCATCAAAATTCGAAGAATAAATCCATCAATGTGTGAACCAACCCTCGCCTTCACTTTGATGATAGAGCCAAGGAAATAAAGGGCATCCATACGCATCATATATTCACTTGCTGGCATCGTCTTTAGCAATTCCTCCACATCATCAGTCCCAATATTATCTTCTCTACCAAAATGTTGTATTACAAAGTCAGAACTCTCAAGGTTTTCATTATCATCTGGATAAGCTTCACAGGTTAGTCCGGACAGTAAAGCATGCTCTTTCAAAGAATAACGGATCGGAACTCCGTTTACGACAAACCACCATTCGTTCATCTTGTTGAGTTTGGCTGTACGCAACAAGAGAAACCATATAGCTGTCGAGTGGTTGTTAGTCTCCCTCGGCATGTGGAAAAGATGATTGAATTGGCTATATTTGAACCACTCCAGCTCCAAGTCATTACGGATCCCCTCCAAGATGCTTATTACAAGGTTTGGCTTACACCTTCTCGGAAATCTGCAATGTTTGAGGTAATATTCCGGTCTTTGGTAGAACCTCGCAGGTTGTGGTGGAGGATCCACCTCGGTATCCTACACAATAGAGCATTATAATTAGCAATTGCACTAGGTTGTACCTAATTCAAAATGTTTAGTAGTTTAAAAACAATGCCAGCATTCACACTTGACTTTTATTTGGTAAATATACCTTACTCATTTTCTCAGGTTTCTCTGTCTCACATTCACACTTGACTTTTATTTGGTAAATATACCTTACTCATTTTCTCAGGTTTCTCTGTCTCAGTTTCTTCTCCTCCACTAGATTGATCTCCATTGGAAACGATTCCATTTCGCACCATAACTACATTATCAACATAAAACATCAAAAACTTTGATTAAGATAATTTATTCATTACCAGATTATTTCAAATAAGACATAACTCTACCTAAAATTTATAGAACCTTCAAATTAACACATGTTTTAATATCTACAAAATCAAAAGTTAAACAGATGAAGATGAAATACATGAATGCTAATAACATAAAAAGATTCATTTACTCAGGCATTGCATTAAGTAATCACTGAAAATAAGCAACTACCCTAAGTAAAACAAGTGACAAAAACTATGAAGAGAATTTCTGGCAAACCACAACAACAAGCAAATGAGCATGCATAAACAACATACATAATGATAAAAATTCAAAAGAAGTTACAGAAGATTTATAGAATCGAGCAGCTGATAGTTCGAAACCCTAAAACTAAACCACATCCCAAAATCTCATACCTTAATGAAACCATCGCATCAATACAAAATCAAGAGACTTAAAAGCATTTCAATTTGGTTGTACAATCAATCAAACAAACAAAAAACCCAAGAAATAAAAACGAAAAGCATTTCAATTTGGTTGTACAATCAATCAAACAAACAAAAAACCCAAGAAATAAAAACGAATAGGTCAAGTTCGAGAAAAAAAACTTACCTTCCAAAATCAACAAAATCGATTGGAAGAAAGAGAGAGAGAAATGGTAATGTGGAAGAGATTGTTCAAGCCTTGGTTTAAGTGAAACTGAGAAAAGAAGGTAACATAGTGGCGAAGAGAACGGTGGAGAAGAAAGAAAATAATTTGCAGCGAAGAACGTCAAAGAGAAAAGAGGAAGATACCTATTTTGTTTCAAGATTTTGGGATTAGTAAATATTGTAAATGGGCTTTTGTAACACCCGTGATCTGGTTTAGTAAGTACCAGACGGTTATCCGGTTTAGTGGAGTGAATTGGTCGGTATCGACCAGGTCAGTCGGTTATCCGGTTTAGTGGAGTGAATTGGTCGGTATCGACCAGGTCAGTTGACTTATGACATTGGACTGAGTAGGCCGTACATTCAAGGTTGTCTGATCTGTTAGCTACTTGTTGTTGGAAAATGTTTTGGGCTTATTAGACATGAGGTTATTTTAGAGTTATTATTGGGCTTATTTTAAATTATAATATAAGTTTAATTAAGAATTAAGATTCAAGGTTGTCTGATCTGTTAGCTACTTGTTGTTGGAAAATGTTTTGGGCTTATTAGACATGAGGTTATTTTAGAGTTATTATTGGGCTTATTTTAAATTATAATATAAGTTTAATTAAGAATTAAGCTCATTTAAATCCTAATATCTTCGAAATCCTAGTTTAGTCTTCTAAATTTTGTGGCCTCCTTTAGATAAGAGAAAAGGCTGAGTTTTGGTGATGGTTGGATGAGAGAAAGATGCCTTTAGATAAGAGAAAAGGCTGAGTTTTGGTGATGGTTGGATGAGAGAAAGATGCATTCTCATCGAGGAGATGGAGACAGATCTAACATGTTGTGGAACAAGTTGTTGGATTCGTATCACATCGACTCCAAAAAGGCTGAATTTTGGAGGAGTTGTAGGTAAGCATTAGATCTAGATGTCCAAATTTACAGAATCTGATTTTAGTTTGTATTCTAAGAGTTATGCTTGTTTTACTAAGGCGCTCTGTTGCAGTCGCAAATCTGGAGCAGCGTGAACTCAAAGTTATATTCCGAATTCATCTGTTGTCGGATCGCTCTCATATTTTGTGGATATCTTCTTGAGATCCAGGGATTGCTTGTAAACGGTGGAGATCTGATCTGGGATCTTGAATTTCATTGGGATCTCTGAGACTGATATTTTATGTCAGATTTCTGGTTTTTGCTTGGTTCAAGGTGAGTGCAGTACCGTAGCTTATCTGGGAGATTATATTTTGATGTGTGTATTTGTATGATGGATTCATTTCTATGTTGATTGATTGATTATTTTTTTGAGTGTTTTGATAGTTTTACGATATATCTATTGCTGGTGAGTGTTTCTTATCGTATTTATATATACTGATTCGCATAATTATCCTGTGTATATAGCTGTGAGACGGGTTGATCGCCTCACTCAATATTTATTAAATATTGATTGCATCATTTCCTGGATGAGGTAAAAGAAAAGGAAGGTAGCTTAGCTGAAACGTGGAATCATGGTTGGAGGGAAGAATCGATCTAGACATGGGTGTGTGTTTATTTACCGATTTTGATCTTTGATTGTTGCTGTTTGTTTCTGTTGTGTTTGCTTTATTGCTGCGATATTGATGTTCTTATTTGCTTCAGTTCGAGTTCATATTTTGATATTTTTGCTGGTTTATGGAATATTAGACGACTTGAAAATTGTGTTGCATTTTCTTTTCGATCTTGTTAGAATTGTTAGAAAATCGGTTAGTTCTTCTTCAGTTCGAGTTCATGTTTTGATATTTTTGCTTGTTTTATGGAATATTAGAAGACTTGAAAATTGTGTTGCATTTTCTTTTCGATCTTGTTAGAATTGCTAGAAAATCGGTTAGTTCTTGTTAAGTTGTTGGTTAGTTTTTTTTATTAAGTTTTTGGCTGGACATTATTAGGTTGTTGGATAGATTGTGATCATTAAGTTGCTGCTTAGTTAATTCTGGGATGATCTAAGTTATTACCGTGAACCGTAAAACTGCTAGAAATCGTATATCGTATTAAGTATGAATAATTCCGCTGTAGTATTAATTATAAAAAAGCGTGGGTGTTATACTAACAACCTATCATTCCCCTTTTACTCACGGTTAGGACATGCTCATTTCCCTCTTTAACATTATCCCAACAACATTCCACACAACGAACAGTTAAACTTCAAGCAACACATGCAAGAATCTAACAATCATGGTTCACTTAGAACCGACACAGAGAATCTAGGTATCCTACAACCAACCATCCCCATGGATACTAGAATCAAAGGTGGGTTAAAATATCAACCGTCATTACCT